>PVKE010000799.1:0-122648 GCA_004027555.1 Craseonycteris thonglongyai
CTTAGTCATTCTAATAGATATATAGTGGTTTTAACTTGAATTTTTCTTGTAGCTAATAATGTTGAACATCTTCTCATGAGCTTATTTGCTATTCTGCAACCTTGCTAAACTTATTAGTTATAGTAGTTTCTTCTATTACAGATTCATTGCAGACAATCACATTGCCTATGATAAGGCCCAGTGCTATGCCTTTTTTTTTCCCCCCAATGTACATGACTTATACTTTTTTCTTTTCTTTTTTTTCCTCTTTTATTTTACATCTCTTAAAAGTTTGTACAGCTTTTCTTATTTAGTGTGTCAATATAGTGGAATATATTGACTGATTATTTTAAAATATTTAACTAGCTTTAAATTTCTAGGATAAATCTCACTTGTTTATAATATATTGTCTTCTTTATATGTTGGTGGGATTCATTTGCTAATATTTTGTTGAGGATTTTTGTATATATGTTTATGAGGGTTGTTGATCTGTAATTTTCTTTTCTTGTAATGTCTTTGTCTAGTTTTAATATAAGGATAATGCTGGCCTCATAAAACAAGTTTGTGAGTGTTCTCTCCTTTCTAAGAGTTGTGTACAATTAATTTTATTTTTTCCTTAAATGTTTTGTAGAACTTACCAGTGAAGCCATCTATGTCTAATGATTTCTTTACTAGAGATTTTAACTATGATTAGGTATATTGAGTAGATAAAGCTTGATTCAAGTTATCTGTTGCTTCTTGAACAAGCTTTGTGTCTTTGAAGAAATTTATCAATTTTACCTTAGACATTGAGTTTATGGGCATAAGGTTACTTATAATATTCACTTATTATGAAAACCTTTAATATCTGTAATATCTGTAGTGATGTTTTCTTTTGGTATCTTCATTTCTTGATCAGTCTGGCTAGAGCAGGCCTGGGCAGACTTTTTCAGGGCAAGGGCTACTTCTAATTTCCTCCAATTGTCATAGTCCCCTATTCATTTATTTTCTTACTCAGGCAGACAACCCAAAATTATTTGGCAGTCCACCACCGATGGACTGCAATCAACATCTTGCCTAGCCTTAGCCTAGTAGAGGTTTATCAAATTTACTAACCTTAAGAACCAGCTTCAAAAAAAGAACCAACTTCATGTTTTGTGGATTTTCTTTTATTTTTCTGGGTTCTATTTCATTGATTTCTACCCACATCTTTATTAGTTCCTTCCTTCTTACTGCTTTGAGTTTAATTTGCTCATCTTCGCCTGGTTTCTTAAAGTGGAAACTTAAATCATTGATTTGAGACCTACTTTTCTCTTTTAAATATTTAATTATATAAAGTTTTCTCTAAGTATTGCTTTAGCTATATTCTATAATTTCTCATATGTTGTATTTTTATTTTCATTGAATTCAGGATATTTTCTAATTTCCCTTGTGACTTCTTTAACCCATGGGTTTTTTACAAGTATGTTGTAGTATATATTTTCCAAATACTTGGGGATTTTCTAGTTGTCTTTCTGTTAATGATTTTTAGTTTAATTTTATTAGAGTCAGAAAACATATTTTATGCTATTTCAGTTCTTTAAAATCATTTGAGGTATGTTTTTGTCCTAGAATGTGGTCTATCTTGGTTAATATTCCATATACATTAGAAAATAATCTGTATTCTGATGTTGGGAAGTATGTTTTATAAATGTCAGTTGGGTCAAGTTTTTAGTGTTCAGGTATTTTATGTTGTTAACAATTTTCTGTTTGTTTATTTTATCAATTACTGAGAAAGGAGTAGTGACGTCTCCAACTATAATTGTGGATTTGTCTATTTTTATTTTCAGTTCTATCACATTATCTTAAAGTTCTATTGTTAAATGTACTGTAGATTATGTCTTTCTGTTTGAGCTTAGCTCTCTCTCTGACTGATGGTTTTGTAATTGTCTCTAACCAACTCACCAGACTTCTGGTCCAGAACTGTCTTTTATAATGGATTTCAGAGGACCTGTCTCACAAAAATTACAGAATTAGTACAGTTCTAGTCACTGAGGCAGCAAGTGATTTGATTCCATTCTGGTGGTAGAGCTATCTTTTTACTTCTTTCACTTAGACCCTTTGCTCTAAAGAGGTAGCCCTAGACATTATTAGATCTATGGCAGGTTTTTGCATCCCTATTTTATGCCAGCCTCACATCACCCTCACCCCAACCCTACCCCCCTGCTTTAATCAGTGAACCTGTCCTGAGGTCCCCTCTCTCCCATGGAGTACTTTTCATCTCCTTTGCCTCATAGAACCTTAACTCCTGCCTGCTTTTGATTTGGAATCTACTGGTCCTGGGGTTTCTTTGTTGTATACTTTGTATTTCTGTTCAGTTTCCGGTCCATGGAGATGTTTATTTTTGAGCCTGCACCATGTCTTCTTAGAATTTAGCCTTTCACATTTTTCCATTTTTACTCAGTGTTGGAGCAGAACTGCATTAAAATGTGAATTTATGGAGCCATTTTGACCAAAGTCTTAATCATATTGATAAATATAGATCAAAATCATTCTTTTAACTACTGTCTCATTCTATTATATGAATAAGTTATGTTCTATTTATCTGTTCACTAGGTAATTTTGACAGGACATGTATTTAAAGAATTGGTGAGTTGCAGCAAAATTATGAAAGAAACTGTGAAAAATACTAAGTTCACTTCAAGATACTTTGCTATGTGTGAATGGTGACAATAAATAATTCTAGAGGTAGCAGAAATGCAGAAGTTTGAGGATGGCAAGTGGGAAACATCTAAGCCTTAAGCTAAGTAAGAGAATTAGATCTGTGATGAAAGATCATAAAGAGGAAAGGGGAAGAGAATGCAGAAGTGAATTTTAAGGACTGTGCAAATATAGATACTAAAATGATGAATGAGATGGACCAATAAAGAGAGAAAGGGGGCATTTGAAATATAGAAATGAGAAGAGAATTTCTAAAACAGTATTAATTATTGCAGCAAACCATAAAGATGATGAGAACTAAGAAAGAATGATGGTCTGAGAATAAGACCTGGGTTCTAATTTCTACCCTTTCATTCACTAGCTATTAGACTTTGGGCTAACAAACTGGCCCTCAAATACTGTATCTGTAAAATATGTAACAGATGATCTCTGAGGTCTTCTGCCTCTGAAATGTGATGCTTACATGTTTTAATAAATAGGCTATTGGTGACCTTGAGTAAGTGTTCTAATAGAATGTAAAATCCCAGTTGTAGAATGTTAAGGAGATTTCTTTCACATGCCAAGATGTGATACCATATGAAAATGAGAGGGAGAATACTATAGCAAGAAAGATTAATAACAGCAATCAGATGCTTGGAATGTATTTTTGAATCCTTTATAATGCCTTGGGAAACAAAGTAAACTAAAAGCATGTTTTTCTTCTAGGCCAAATGAACCATCAGAGATTATTCATGTTTCACTTGTTGCATTCCTTCAAGAGAGAGATGTACATATAATAGACTCTCAGTTAACCCATGGGGATTGGTAGTTGCCAGGTAAATGTAGGTACCGGTAGACTCTCCATTAACCAGAACTTAAACAACTACCAAAAATTATTGCCAGTTGCTTGTGAGTGTTGCCGGTTGCTTGAGAGTGCCAGTTGCTTGAGTTTCGGTTAACAACGAGTCTACTGTATTAGGAATTGGTTTTGGAGTAAGATAGCTTTATTTACAATAAGGACTCCAGTTGATTTAATATGGGCTTGCATTTGAGGAATTGTAGATTAACAGAATTGCTCGTTTAAGACTGCTATATAAAGCCACCTGAGAGCACAACTCTAGACAGTTGTAAGGGATATAGATAGGTTACCTCCAGGATACATATAATTCCATTGTGGTATAGGTACCTGAAAAAGGTACAGATCTCATCCTTTTTCTTTAGGATGCTCTTTGAGATTGTGAGCTGCTTTTTTTTTTTTTTTAATGGATTTGGAGACATGAGGTTCAAATATGGAAACTTTCTGCCACTAAAAGCCCCTGGTTCTATACCTACTTTAGTTTTCCAGTTTCCTAGAAATTATGTAAAGTATTTAATGTTTGTATTATTTAGTTAGGATCATTTATAAAGCTATTCAGAGCTGAAAATGAGTTAACCTTTGTCTCTGTCCATCTTTGGGATTTAGGTTTTATCATAAATTCACCATCAGACAAAGATTTATAGTAGGAACCTGCAGTCTCCTTCGAGTAGTCTTTTGCCAAGTCTTCATTTATTTGGGGGTCGTAGACCTATTACTCATTGTGATGGAGGAAATGCTTTCAGTATCTTAGGAATCAAAGTGAAAATTAGCAATAAGGAGAAAGAGACACATCTCTCCCACCTTGATTATCATACTGCTGAAGTCTGCTCATGTGTCTGTCACATTGGGCAGGTGTGCCATGGACCAGGAGCCCCTAGTGTGTAAAGGCTATTGCATTGGGAGTGGAGCTACCATAGTTCCAATAAGGACAGCTTCATTTTCTGTTTCCCTTTGTGTTAGTGCACCTTCAACCTGACTTTTATTAGTAGTGTGATTGCTGACTGCTCGTGATTCGAAGACCCTTAAAGTCAAAAGAAGCTTTTTCTCCCAGTAGATGTTTTTATTTAATAGGAAGATTAAAAAAAAAAAAAAAAAAAAAAAAAAGCACAACACCAGTTTGCCTGTGGGTTGTGTTCTTCACAAGGTTGGATCTAGCATTTGGTTTTCATTTATCATTCTCAGTTGCCCATTTGATCATGCTGGCCTTTATGCTGTGTGTAGTAAATTTTGTTTCTCTTGTGATTGTTCATTTTCTGTTAGAATGTCATGGTGGAATGGTGTTCAGAACTTCTGAACACCAATACAATACATGTTACTTTTTAGCCTTTGATTATTGTAAGATATCTTTGTCAGTCATATCTTCCAAGGTAGATTTATGACATTTTGCCCACTTCAGAAGTGAGACTTTAAAATATGGTAAGGGGGAAGGGAGGACGGTAGAAGAGGGAAAAGGAGGTTAAATATATGGTGATGGAAGGAGAACTGACTCTGGGTGGTGAACACACAATGCAACATATAGATGCATTATAGACATGTACACTTGAAACCTATATAATTTTACTAACCAATGTCAACCTGAAAAAGTTGATAAAAAATATTTTTTAATAACCAGATGGAAGTACTGATTGGTAGAATATGAATTGAGATAGTCTTGTAGAATAATTAATCATCAGAAATCATTTACCTCTTTAGACTATAGCTTTGGGCTGATGCTAAGAAAAGCTCAGATAATACAGAGTATGCAGATATAGTTCAGTTTGGATGGACTTTTGAATAATGAGTAAAATACCTAAGCATGAAAGCTAGGAAATAATGGATTTCTAAACTTTATTGACACTTTGAAAATAGTAATTCTTGTATTTACTGATTTTCCCTGCTTAAAGATAATCCAAAATAAGAGAATCAGGAATAAGCACATTATCTTAAAATCATGATTTTTCACTTATGTAACTTTTGGGGGAACATATTCAGTGTGTGAAATGAGTCAAAACTAATACTTTTTTTTTTTCATTTTTATAAAAAATGAATACCGTATTTTCTAGCATGTAAGACGACCCCCTAATTGTACAGTTAAAACATAGGTTTAGGCCTATATTCGCTGTATAAGACTACAGTCTTGGAAGTGGGGGGTAGTCTTATACAGAAAATATAGGCCTAAACCTATGTTTTAACTGTAAAATTAGGGGGTCGTCTTATACGCCCGGTCGTCTTATATGCCAGAAAATACGGCATTTGTTATACCAAACTTTTATCCACATACAAAAATCTGCTGGTCTTTACTGAAAATTAATAAAATTGATTTTTTTTAATTTAAATAAATAGGATAGCAAATGCAGAAAGTGGTAATGTTAATGGCACAAAATAAGTTTAAGTTATAAAGGAACCAGATAATGAAGGACCTTTTATAGTCATTGTATTAGTTTTCCACTGCTGCTCTAGCAAATTACCATAAACTTACCTACTTATTATGTCATTTTCTGTGGGTCGGACGTTCAGGCACAGCATGGCTCAACTGGGTTCTCCACCAAGGTGTTCACAAGGCCAAACTTGGGATTGGCAGGGCTACATTCCTTACGGGAGGATCTGGAGAAGAATCACCTTGCATGTGCATTTAGGATGGTGGCAGAATTCAGTTTTTTTCTACCTCTACAATCGTAGAAGGGAGGCTCAGGAAGCTGCTGTCCCTGGTGCTGTCACTCACCTTCATGGGATCCAGAAAGGTTCTGCCAAGGGTGTTGACTATAGGAACACACTGTTTCAAGTGCAATCTGGTAATTAGGAAGCCTCTACCCAGACTGTACCTGCTAGATCCACTGTTTCTCTCCCCCGGGACTATTAAATGTGATTGATAGAAGCTAAGTCTCACCTGCAAAGAAATATGGAAAATGTTGTTTTCAGTTCTAGTTTTTGCAGCACTGGAAGGCATTCCAGGAAGAAGCTGAAACCAAATCATGAGGAAGCTCAGCCAGCTTAGGTATCCACTGGGCTTGCCACTAGTTCTGACTTTTTGGTTCCTTTTAAATGATAATGGCAAGAATGTTATTCTCTCTGTTGACCTGAGAAGAATATACCTGCCAAAAAGGACTCCTCCTGGTTAATTGGACTCAAGTTCATTACCACAGTCGAGCAGCCGTTATTTACAGAGGTCCCTCATACATGCTGCATTTTAGGAAAAAGCCATGGACCGGCTGCCAAGCTTCCTGCTCTGTGCTCCTGCTATCTGAGTCAGCCCTTAAAAGAGAGCTTCTAGAATTGAAATCCAACCAATAGGATTGAGACTTTTCCCATCTAATCAGAACTACACAGCTTTATTCTCATCTGCATCTTCACTGGTCAGTCAGAGTGACCCCATCTGACCAATTAGGACACTACTGTTTGGACCAATGTGAGGATTTAGAGTCCATATTTGCATAGAAGTGGGCCAGTCAGGGACTGATCACGTACACTCAGCTTCACCTCTGCCTCAACAGAGTGCACTTTCAGTTTGCCTGGCTGGAGCTGTCACATGAGGTGTCACACTGGAGTGGAACTGTCACACGTGAGGCACCTAGCCCTAGCCGCTGCCTCTTCTGACCCACATCACTTGAGCTGTTTCACTCCTAAGCTATTTCCACTAAATGCTCTCCTTCCTCTGGGGGACTCCTGTTGGTGTTGAATTGATGGTCATGACCTTTAGTTGACACCTCTCTTCTTTTGTTAGTTGCTGCTGGTGATTTTTTTACCTTTTAAAAAAATGCTATTTTTGGCTCAAGTCTTGGGAGCAGAAGTTTCTATAATCTGTTTCATCATACCACCACCTTCTCCAAGGTGTTCTACCTAAATAGATTTCAAGATAATTAGATTTTTTAAATCTTCCTATTAAATAAAAACATCCACTGTATGTTTTCTAAGGGATATATATATATTTTAATAATGTAAGTTCCAGAATAGCAGGAATGTAATATGGATATTTTTCATTTGTATATAAACTTATAATTTACGAAGTGCTTACTCATCTATTATTTTATAGAATTCTATGACTGTCTTATAAGGTGGGAAGGGCAGAACTTATTATTTCTATTTTACTATGAAGAAATAGATCAAAAAGGATTGAGTGAGTTTCCCAGTCACACAGCTAATTATAAGATTGAGTCGGGACTCTGATGTGAGATCTGTCTCAAAGGTTGATGCTTTTTTACTGTACGTATTCTTACTTCCCTTAATGGAAATGATTACATCCATCTCTGAGCACAAACATCCTCTATGTTTTTAATGTTCCTACCAACCTTATTATAACACTGATTTAACTGAGTTAAAACCAAAAGTAGGGTGGGGTGGTAGGGGAGTAAAATTATGTGACCACTATTCTGATCATGAATAAACCTTATGTGCCTTGGTTATAGTAAAGCTAATATCAGATATTTTTAGCATTTTTACCTCTGGTTTGTAGAAACTGCTCAGCTTCCTCAGTAAAATCAGACCTAGATCCTCCAAGGCTGATAGTAGAGACACGATTTTCCACATGGGAAACTTGACCTAGTGGACCCCCAATCTCATCACTGTAATTCACTTTCCTCTTGGTTTCTTTTGCTCTTTATTTCTGCCTTGATCAAGGAATTTGAATTTCTCATTTACCACTTTTTTTTTTTTTACAAGAATTTGTTCTTGACTTTTCCACAAACTAGGCTAGAAAATTCCAACAGGCATCACTGAAAAAGCTGGGTTAATAACTATCATACAATTAGATGTTTTTGTTTGTAAGTTCTGGCTTCTCAAGGACTCAGGAACTGCTGGCCTCCTTCATCTTTCCATCTGTTACTAAGGAACATGTGCTTAGATCACTGTCCTTCTTGATAGTGGAACCCAAGAAAGCAAGCTCTACAAGTTGTACTTCTCTCTATAATGTTTGTCATGTCTACTTTTTTAAGTTCTTTTTTCCTCTCTAAGCCTATTCTTATAAAATGATTAACAACAAGCATGGTGACCATCTTTAGGAGAAACACTTATCTACAAAGATACGAGTTTACTGTATCCTCAAAAGGTCAACTATATCAGATCACCGATTCCACAATAGTCATCAGATAGATAGGTAGAATGTGACATTAGAATGTTGAGTATAGCAGTATAATTTACCAATTCTGTAAATGTTCATAGTTCAGTTACTGGTGGCTTAAGCTGACACTGTATTTTTATTCTTCTAGGTATCATGAATTGATCACAAAATATGGAAAGTTGGAGCCTTTGGCAGAAGTGGATCTAAGACCCCAGAGCAGTGCCAAAGTAGAAGTCCACTTTAATGATCAAGTGGAGGAAATGAGCATTCGTCTGGACCAAACAGTTGCAGAACTAAAGAAACAATTAAAATCTCTAGTGCAATTACCCACAAGCAACATGCTTCTCTACTATTTTGACCATGAAGCACCCTTTGGACCAGAGGAAATGAAATATAGCTCTCGGGCACTGCATTCTTTTGGCATTAGGGATGGAGATAAAATTTATGTGGAATCCAAAACAAAACAACCTCTACCAGATTTGTAAAAATACACACATAAGGACTTTTGCAGGGAATTGGTTTCCATGTGGCTTTCTTTAGGAGGGAAAAGATTGTTTTTGTTTTTGTTTTTGCTTTGTTTTGTTTGACTTTATTTAGGTTTGGGGGAGGTTGTATATTTTCCCCCCTAGAATGGGTAAGGGGCTGTTTTTGGTATGTTTTTTAAACCAGGATTTATTCGGCTCAGCCAGCAGAATTGTCATTATCTCTGGTCCATGTGCCCTCCCTTATGAAAAATGACTAAGAAACCACCGTCTTCTTACTGTGTTTCACTGGGGTTTGTCTGCTGCTTAGTTTTTACCATTTTGGTAGACTTGTAAAGGTGGCATGAACAGTATATCCCCCCAGAAGGGCATCTTATAGTATTTACATCCAGAAAGAAGGATCTTGACAAGAAGGGGCCAGCACTTTTCTCTCCCAGTTCCTTTTTCCTTCCCTCTTCCTTCTGTTCTTTATTATTATTGGGTTTTTTGTGTCAGCACATATTTACTAATAATTCATTCTGTTTATAATTAACTTTGTATTTCTCAATTTGGGTAATTTTTTTTCTTCATTTCTCCCATTTGAAATCATTTTAAATGTTTGCACCATGTTGAACCTGATTCTGATCTCAGGTACTCAGTTGAACCTGTAACTCTGTAAGGATTCCGGAGAAGAGGAAATGGGAGTGAGAACCCTAGAACTGTTGCTTCCCTGGAAGTGCAGGCGGAACAGTCTGATCTCTGTGTGTGTGACTGTCTCAGTTGTAATGTCTCTCACATGCTGTATCACCATTACTTTCATAACATGAAATATGTCACTTCCCAGAGTTCTTTCATTTTTGCTTATTGAATGTATTGCCTCACATCCGTCTTTCGTTTTCATTGCTTTAAACCGTTGGGAATAGAGGCCTGAGTTAAAGAAGAATCCAGTAGAGTAATGGATATATGTGCCAGAAGAGTTGAGAGTTAACTCATAAGCTATCTGTAGTGTGTGTGAGAGTCAAGTGGGGACAACATGGGGGAAGGAGTATTGCAATTATCCTGCCTGTGTCACCTTGAAGTGCTTGCACTTTGCATTAAAAATGGGGAATTTTAATCAGAGAGTTTTAATTCTCAGTTCTTCCCTGGGATTTTGTGATGACCTAATTGAACAATTTTTTGTTTATTTGTTTCACATTTCCATTTAGTTGCCTCTACAGAAGAACAACTCGAATTTATGAGTAAAATATGTGTTAAAACTTTAGAGTTGCCTCCCAAGTTATATTTTTTGCTGAAGCACTTTTCTTTAAAAGCTACTCCCTTACCTGCTCTGAAATTTTTGTTTGTTCTTCTGTTTCTTTGTTAATTCATGAAATCTCTTTCTTTAATATATGTCTTTCATGGTCCACATGTTTGCAGATGGGAGACTTTAGAAAGACTTATCTGGGGCAGAATATGGCACGTGAAGTGTTTTTCAAAGAGTGTAACCATCTTCTGGTTGTGTTTGACCTTTTGACCTTTTTATATCAACCCACTGCTCCTACAAATTCTTTAATTTCTAGTGAAATTTGTAGGTGACTTGTAAATTCTTCATGTGTATGGCATTGTGTTTATTATTGCTACTTTTCAAAGTTTCCTATGCCATAATAGCAGATGTTTAGTCTCTTAATAAACACTTCAGGTTCAGTATTTATAAAACCTTTGACCCAGGCCTATGGGGTCAAATATACATTCACTGTAACATTAAAGGTGGAAACCAAAGGGTTTGAGAAAGATAAATGAGGCCTATGTTCCTTCTGCTGCAGACTTTATTTTTTCTAATCATAAAAATGAGCAGCGGCAATCCAGGCGGGGTATAGACAAGAGTAATTATTTTGCAGTCACATTTTTCTGACATATTTTTGGAAGTGGAAAAAAAGTGTGGCCACAGTATCGTGAAGATTAAAACGGTGGGTGCTTTGTGTATGTGTGCATGAGTGCCCGTGAATTGGAGAGAGAAACAGTATAATTGAGCCTGTTGCTTTTGTCAGCCTGGGAAACAGAGGCAGTCGTATTTCTTGAAATTTTATGACCCCTGACTGTCCCACAACAGAGAGCAGAGCAAACATGTACGTTATGCTTTAACCGTAAGTGGAGTGGTCACAGTTAATAAGATATTTTATATATGACAAAAGTTTTATGAAATGCTTTTTTTACTATTAGAGACCTGTTCCTTCTGTTATTACAGGACATAGTGTCCACCAAGTGCAGGCAAAATTCTTCTATTATACAGTTGCATGTCAAGGGAACTTTCCATTTCATTCGGTGGACATGGGTATTTTTAGAGCATTGTAATTGATGGTTTTAATAATTGCTAAGTAATTTTTGATTAAGACAAAATCTAATTCCATTGCAGGTCTTTTAGAGTTACAGAACAGAAGTAAATGAGCAAAGCTACTTGAGCATGTGTACTTATAGATTAATTGAAGTTGCTGAGTAAAGATGCTGCTTTTGAAACTAAATTGGTGCTGTGTAGACACTTTTAACCAAAATTATTTTTATAACAGGCCAGAAAGAAGGAGAGGAGACCGTGGGCCTTTGAATCTATAAGTTATGCATAATTGCTTAACAGCTTATCTGTATTTTAGTATTGACTTCATCTACATTCAATGAGAGCATATTATTGACATGTATGAGGCAAAATGCTGTCATAGCCAGTAGTACAGATTTGTTACTGTAGGCACAGTGTATAGAACATACCTTTTCTGAAATGGAAGTTCTTTTCAGTTGTGAAAACAAAAGGAATAATAAAAGAAAGCCAATTCAAAACCAAGGGATCCTTTCTATAGATAGGCATGTGTGTAACTGCTGAAGACACAATAGAAATCAATTATCTAATTTAAATTGTTGAAATATCCCAGAATGCTTTAAAGAAAAACGTTCAGAGTCATATATCTTTTATTATTAAAAGTGTCTATTGTTTCTGCAACCTATTGCCACCATTGCCATAAATACATTAGGAAACAGCAGATATTATATAACCTTGTTTCCTTAAAACCTTTTGATGAAAATTAGCCCAAAACTTGAGGTATGTGTAACCTAGCCTAATGGTATGATGCTATGTTTTGAAATATTATTTACTTAAAGTAAGTTCAGTTCTAACCACATATTTTAGCTATGTTGCTAAGTCAATGTTATGAGCAGAGAACACTTGTTGCACAGGACCTGATCACCATTTGGGGCGTACTGGTAAAGCTTTTACTGATGCACATGTGAGTGCGGCTTGCTACATACTAACAGGGATACAGACTCATAGATTGTTCTAAGCAATGTCATTTCTGCTTATGAATTTATTTTTCCCTTCATTTCATGTTAGATTGAAAATGCAAACAAACTGCTTCCAAGAATATTCAGAAACTATCTGTGTTACCAGATGTGTTGTAAACACTATTTTCCATAGGTGCTTCCTTAAAATATATGTCCATTGTAGTGATGGAGAGGGACTGGACTCTCTCAGGCTCTTTACTCGCCAGTTGTCTCCTGCAGTTAATGGAAATATATATTTTATCTTAGAACGTAATTTAAACATGAAGGTCTATACTTTGCACTTTTTATTATATATAGAGAGAGACAGAGATAATCTTTAAAAAAATTAAAAATCCAAGTCCACTTTCTCTTTGTGTTCTGATTTTTTTGTGTGGGACTGTGTGGTCAAGATGTATGTTTATTTTTATGTAGCTGAAAATCAACCTCAGTGCTGTGAGTGAGTCCTCTGGGAATTGACCTAAACTAGGGAGAGTTTCACCATCTTAACAAACTTAATTGAAATTTTGTTAAAGTCAGAAATGAACACTGCAAAACAAAGATTCATAGAAAATGTGTTACTGCTTTTGTGTTAGCAAAGTTTTCTACTACTATGATGCCCTGGATGCTCCCTTTCTATCCTTTTCAGGATAAAAACCTTTGATATATTTGGCATCCCCTTTTTTGGTAAGATTGCAAATCTCATTTTGATGCATTAAAAATTTGTGACACTGTTTTCCTCTGAAAAATAACTTTGTATAAGAATTAGAATTTTCGAGACATGAGCTTTACCCACTTGTCAATGATTTCTTGGTAAACTGGTATGCATTAACCTTGTGCCAAGAATTAAGATCCAAGAACTATACTTTAGTTCTGTATTTTAAAGACAATCTATTTTCTGTCACTGCTTCAGGAGTGCGTAAGTACTGTGATCTGTTTAAATTTAAAATTATTTCTACCTCATTCAAATTTCAAAGAACTGTAATTTTAGCTTCTGTGCTAAATTCTATTAGTATTTATTGTGAACTTCTCTGAGTATTTATTGTGAACTTCTCTGAGTACTTGCAAGTACTCTGTCTGTGCCAGGTAGATATGTATCAAGACACCAGTACCCACTGGACTGAAAAATGCTGTAAATTCCATATTAGAACATGTGTAAAACAACGTTAGCCCTCAAAGTCACATTGTTCCAACTGTTCTCTGGAAAAGAAATAACTTCCACAACTTAGAACTTCAGAATTCAGATCCAGCCAGATAACTTAAAACATATATGTCTTTTTTTATTATTTATCTTTAATTTTTTTTCAATTACATTTGACATACAATATTACATGGGTTTCATGTGTACAGCACAGCGGTGAGATATCTACATAACTTACAAAATCCTCATTCCAATACATTTGATTCCCATCCGAGACCATATATAGTTATTACAATGTTATTGACCGTGTGCTCTATGCATCACTTTATACCTCTGTGACTATTTAGTAGGGAATTTGTACTTCTAGATGCTTTCCCCTTTTCACCCACCCCTCCAGCTCCTCTCTTCACCCCATCTGACACCACACACATTCACTGCAACCTCATTGACCGTTTTCCCGTACTGTGCTCCACATCCCCATAAGTGTGTATGTATGTCTTTATAAATAGTAAATAGTAACATTAGTTATTTCATCTACTTTCAAGTGTTTCATGTGACTTATGATTTAGGAATTGACGTAATCTGCAAAAGGAAAAGCATACCATATTGTATCCTTAAAATACGAATTTCTGATTCCTTCAAAAATTCGAGTAACACTAGAAATGTTTAGGGTTTTTTTTTTTTTAACAAATTGTTAAAATAATTTGAATACATATATTTGCCTATAAATGAATATAATATATGAACATATTAATCTAGCCCCCCATCTCACTGAACTAATGAAAACAGGACACCATTGGTATTCAGCATTATACTGCTGTCTGGCATTTTACAACTTTGTTTCAAAACACTGAAACACTGACTAAATAATAATTGAGCCCAGTCAATAGAGACTAAACTAGAATAAAGAAAGTAAGTTCTCTAAATAAATAAGAATTGCTAATAACTGTTCGATGCTTTAATCTGGCTGTGGAAATCGTGGATTTGACAGCTATACTATAGTACTTGCTGCTAAAGTTCTCCATAAGCCCCCTATGCACACCTTTATTCTTTGTCTTTCTGTTTCACTAAAATGAGATGTTCCTCAATATCCATTTACTAAATTGATTTGCTCTATAGCAAAATCACGGATGGGCCTGATGACTCTAAATCCAAATTGTAATTTGTCCTCTTGCCATTTTCAGAACTGAAATTGTGGTTGGTATGTATCTGTTACCCTCTGTTCTTCTGAAATGCCGTATTGGACACAGTGATGGGAGCTATTGACAAGAATAAATGAACCAATAATATACAAGAAAACTGATAATTCAGTTTTTAACCTGATAACATTCTAGAGCCTTAAAACTTTGTTTCAGTCAGCAGCCAAAGGTGAGAGAGGTCATTTAGTTGTGACTCAGACTTACCAAGGAGGCATCAGTGTTCAAGTGAACTTCAAATTGATATTTACATATGAAAAAATAAATTTATAGTCTAAAGGAGACTGTATCAAAGATATTGTGGAAAAGGATGAGGCCGTCACTGCTATTGGTTCTTAATTTTCAAGAGAGAGAGAACCTTGTGAAGAATATGGATACCAGTAACTATTAAATAGTCTACAAAGTCTAGATCTGCCAAGGAAACTATAATGTAATTTCAGTTTGTTGAGTCTTTCACAGACTTCATCCTTGAATACTTCTTAGTCTCTATAAGTAATACACTTAAGGTGTTTAATACAAAGGGGTTGTTAAGAAAAGGCAGACATAAATTAATAACTAAAGAGGAAAAAATGTTTTCTGGTATCTGATACATTTGACGGCACATGTAACCTTTACTCCACTAGTAGAAAATACAACTAGGACATTACGAATTGCTTTGGTTATATTAAATTTTTGTTTGATTTAAATTTCAGTTTATTGGGGAAGCCGGGATGGGTCAGTGGGTTAAGAGCTTGCTTTGCAGCTTGGGAACCAAGGGTCGAATCCCAGCCCCGGCCCATGTGGACCCATATGCTGAACTGAGGTGTGCTTCCCATGTGGGAGGCTCCCAGTTTGGTTCTCACCCCACTCCACACACCCCCACCCACCCTCCCCAGTTCATTTCCTGGCTCGGGGTGTGCTTCCCACCCAGGAGGCTGCCAGCCAAGTTCCTGCCCTGCACAACCCCACCCACCTGTGTGGAATGAAACCCTGTCAAAAACTGATGGCATATGACTATAGAAACAAAAGCAATAAAATAAATATGAAAAAATAATTTTTTTTCAATTTCTTTACAAAAAAATTTAAATTTAAAATTTTAATTTTAAAACATGATTTAAAAATCAATATTAAGGTATACATTAGAAAAATCCCATTCCAACCCTTGTACTATATCTTTTATTATTTGTGTATGTGTTTATTTCTAGAGTTTAAACAATAGCAAATGAGAATGTATCTTCCTACTATTTCCCTTTTATTTATTTATTTTACAATTATTTTTTTTGTTTGTTTTTGACAGAGAAAGAGAGAGATACAGAGACAGAGAGAGAACTGAACTGGGAACACTCCCCAGTTCAGCACATGGGTCCGCACGGGCCGAGGCCAGGATTCGATCCTCGGTCCCCGGCACTGCAAAATGAGCACTTAACCCACTGAGCCATCCCGGCTTTCCCAATACTCACTTTTTAGAAAGACAGGTTCTAGAGCATTCATGCTATAATTTAAACTGATGCTTGCATCTTGCTATTTAAATGATTACCATACCAATAAATATGAAAAGCTTTACAACTATTACATCAGGTTTTTAAAAACTGCTTTTAAGAATGAAAGGGAAGCCGTGATGGCTCAGTGGATTAAGCACTCACTTTGCAGCCCCGGGGACCAAGGATCGAATCCCGGCCCCAGTCTGTGCGGACCCATATGCTGAACTGGGGAGTGCCCCCAGTTTGGTTCTCACCGGGGCAACACCCTGGCCCAGTTCCTGCCCTGTGCAGCCCTGCGCCCACCTGTGGAATGAAACTATGTGGAAAAACCAATGATGTGCAACTATGGAGACTGCTCTGGGCCCTCCCCCTTCTCTCTGTCTCTATCTCTGTCAAAAACAATAAAAATAAACCTTAAAAAAAAGAATGGAGCTCTAACAGACTGCATGGGTATCCCATTTGTGAATGTGAACCCAGATGTCCAGCTTGAGAATCCCAAAGCAGTCAGCAGCATCGGGCTGCTGTCTCTCCTGATCGTACCATTTGTGCTCCAACCAGTAGCTCCTACCACATTCACCGACCCACACTCACATCCCCCCTTTTTAAAAAGTGGCTTTCCTAGTCAGATGCTGTTTTGCATGAAATTCTATGCCCCTGGATCAGATATTCTGCAAGCCTCAGTAATGGGGGCTGAGACTGGGCAAGAAAGACATGCCTACTTCCAGGATACAGGTCTGTGCTTGTGAGAAGGAACCACTGGTCCATCCAGAATAACAGTGTTCCAAAGTAGTCACTTTGCCACCGAGTGACCAGTTGGCCACCCTGAGGAACAGTGACATGCTGAGGGCTTAGCTTTGGTCTCTGTTATTGGCAGATAGAACATTCAGAAGCAATGGTAACTAACAGTCTTGCTACGTGAGAGTTTATGCCATTGGTCCCATGTATAACCTACAAAGATCTTCACACTTAGTATCCATTCCCATCTGTCTACCCACATGTCTCTATTCCAACCTTCCTTGTCACAAATTGTCCAAGTTTTTCCCTTTCATGCCCCTGTCCACTACCTATGAATTTGTACATGTTCTAACCTCAGAACACTCCTTTGATACAAAGTGCATGGCAAGATTTATTGCCCAAAGCTCCTCACACACACGAGGACATTCCCTTGCCTTTCAAGGGCACCCCTGATTGAAGCTGTAATACAGCCGCCATCTGCTTCACACTTGCACACACATACACCAAGCTGATCCATCTATATACCAAGCTTAGGTCTTTCCTTTCTCTTGTGTGTCCCCACTACACACATCTGGCCACATGTGTGTCCTGGGTTGGGGGTGGGGTACTGGTGCAGCTATTTAAGGTGACATGGAATCTGGGCTACCTTAGCAACTTGCTCATTGCCAGTCTCCATTTCCATGTCATGACAGGTTGCTACTGGGCCCACCTGGCTTTATGATTTGGGCCCAACAGGGCCCAGATCACAGTGGGAATTTCTGGACACCTGGTTGCTTGTATCTTTGTCAAATGTTCTATTACAGGCTCAGTGGCCTACCAGCAGCTGATTTTCAGGAAGTGTGCTATTCTTGACCTTGCTCCAGAACTCCAGGGGCCTGTGTTGTGGTTCTCCCATTGAGGTTTGCAATAAACAGCACGTTTCACCTTTCCCACCACTGATACTCTTCAATAACAACAGGCCTACTAAACATATAACGCACGTGGCAGAGTTGCTTGCATTTCTGCTTTGGAGCTCCTGCAGAGTTCTATGCCCTCAGCCCAAGTCAAAGCTGGATGAATTCTGTATCACCTGGGTTGTGAGCTGGAGCAGTTTCATAGGTGTGGAATATGTGGCGTCTAGAATGCTAGAAAGGATACATTTCTTTGTAGAGAGGTTGTAAGATGAAGCAATTTGTTTTTTCACTTTGAAGGAGAGGTCCTAGCATGTCCCTGGCCACAGGATTCCTAAAAACTTTACTGAAGTATTAATACTTGCTCTGAATCGCTGAAGGATTCATCCCCTTCCTTCTGGAATACATGGGTCTTACCAAGGGCCCCAGCTTGCTAGCCACCTCTTGCTCAATATGTTTAGTCAACTTGGTGTTATCAACATAATGACTCAAGGTGATGTTCTATAGAATCCAGAGGGTCCGGATCTCAGCCTTGGGGCCAAACTAAAAATATACTCACATAATACTCTCTGTTCTGCTTAAACGTGAACTATTTCTAATCCTTGTTCCTGATTCAGATAGAGGAAAATGCATTTGCTGAATGAATGGCCACATATCATGTATCTGAAGCCATGTTAAGCAGCTCCAGTAAAGACACTATGTTAGTACAGCAGTTGTAAATTGGGATACTATTTGGCTGAGCTCCAGGAATCCAGTCATTGTTCAGGATCCATCATGACTCAATCCATGGAGATATGGTAGAGGTCCCTACTCCTGCTCTTTACCATCTTCTCCTGAGGATGATATCCCGGGGGATGCAATCTTCTTTTCTTCCTAAAGATTTGTTTTGTTGTTTTTGACAGAGACAGAGAGAGAAAGAGAGAAGGGGGAGGGCCCAGAGCAGTCTCCATAGTTGTACATCATCAGTTTTCCACATGGTTTCATTCCACACAGGCAGGTGGGGGCTGCGCAGGGCAGGAACTGGGCTGGGGGCCTCCTGCGTGGGATGCACATCCCAGTTCAGCATATGAGTTCGTACAGACCAGGGCCAGGATTCAATGTTAGGTCCCCAGGGCTGCAAAGTGAGCGCTTAACTCGCAGACTTAACCCACTGAGCCATTCCAGCTTACCTACAATTCTCTTTTGTATTTCTTACCTTGACTGGAGTGGTACTTGCGGATCAAGGACCCAATGTGCTAAGTACATCTATCGCGGTTATATATTGGGACTTAACAAATGACATTCAGGTGGGTCTGCAGCTCCTGTGGACCCACCTTACTAAGCATGGTGTGGTCAGGATTCCTTGTATCACCTGGACTCTATGTGTTCCCATTCTACCAGGCTCTCTGGGTATCAATGTAACTCAAACCCCCTGTCCATAGTTTTACCCCAGTTCTCAAAATGTCTAGGCTTTTCCTTTCCCCGAGTCTACAGTCACTCAAGTAAATGGCCATCGGTCATTGGGGGAGGACTGGAAGAATCACCCCCGAGTTCACTTGTCATGGTGTTGTGGGGTTCTTCTGTTTGGGGGCCTGGGGACCTCTGCAGTCTGTGATTGCCACATTGGAAAACTGACTCCAATTCACAAATGGAGCAAGGGATCAAGATTTTTTTTTTTTTTCCTGGGGAAGCTGCCTTCAGCCTCTTGCTCACAAATTCTTGCCTTTTTTTATTATATACTATAGTAAGCCAAACCCTTGTTGGCTCCCCCTCTACTTTGCCCCTTGGATGCCAGGCTCTATTCATAATCTCCATAACTGTCTGGATCAAGCCCCCCTGGCGACCACTCTCATCTGTCAGTCATGAGGATTAGGACGCCTGGCTTCACACTGTCGGGTGCTGCCACCTGGTCTCTCAGGTGTCTGTCACGTGTCCATTGCTGTCAGTCAGGATCTGTGATCGCGGCCCTGCCATCAGTACTGGCCGACAGCGGGGAGCCCTGACTTAGTGTCTCAGTGACGCTGCTGTTTCTCTGGCCAGCGCGTTCCTGCTGACTCGGGTGGATGATATCGGCCTTCCTATGAAACATGATTGACAGGTGAGCCGTCCAGACTCCCATAATGTATCTGACCCAGCATGTTCACTTCCCAGAGCCTTTTAATCCTCTCTCATGCCATCTGTCACAGTAATTCAGGCATTTCAGCCTCATTCCCTGGGGTCATCACTTTTCTCCAGGCTTTTAGGAGCTGCCTTCACAGCGAGTTTGCACCATCCTCTGGGGTCCTTGCCTTTTAAAAGCTGTATCCCTAAACAGTACCCCAAGTCTACCAACCTTCCCTTATTCTGCGGAATGACCCATTCCCCTTGACTGAGCACCCTCACGGGACATGCTGGCTCTGTCAGGGAATAGCCACTATGCTCCCTCCCCAGGCCCAGGGTATCCCTGGCCTGGGTTATGCTACAGCTTAACCCTGAGGATAAGCCTAGCAGTTAGGAGAGGAGATGCGGGCAGCTTCTGAAGCGGGCGGGGACAACTGTTGCCTTATGGAGGAAAAGTCCTCATTTGTCTTCCTTTGCTGGGAGAAATTTTAACTGTGACTGATGTGGAGTGGGACATGTCTAGAGAAATCTAGAACAAGAGTGTCCAATCTTTTGGCTTCCTGAGGCCACATTGGAAGAATTGTCTTGGGCCACCCATAGAATACACTAGCACTAACGATAGCTGATGAGTTAAAAGTAAATCACAAGAAAATCTCATAATGTTTTACGAAAGTTTATGAATTGTGTTGAGCCGCATTCAAAGCCGTCTTCTGGGCCACATGTAGGTGCAGGCCACAGATTGGACAAGCTTGATCTGAGAGTCAACATCTTTGGGAACACTACCCAGATGATGCAATCATACACACGCCCACATGCAGGCACACACATATGTGTGCACATGTGTATATATGTAACAAATCCCATGCATATACAATTATATACATAACGTATTAGATATACATATATTAGGCTTTCCCATTTAGGCCGCTGATTTGGGCATAACAGAGCTGCCTCATTTCAGCACTTGACAGATTTTGTCGGCTCAGCTAATCTCTCCAGAGCAGCAACTGCCCATTGGATCAGGAGTCCCCAAGCCCCTGGCCACAGACCAGTAGAGGTTCGTGGCTTGTTAGGAACCAGGCAGCACAGCAGGAGAGTGAGTGGCAATGGAGCCAATGAAGCTTCATTTGTGTTTGCAGCTGCTCCCCATCACTCACGTGACTGCCCCAATTGTGCCTCCTGTCAGATCAGTGGTAGCAGTAGGTGAGTTGCATAGTAATCAAATAATGTTATAATAGACATAAAGTGCACAATAAATGCAATGCGCTTGAATCATCTCAAGACCATCCACCTCCCCTCCACCTCCCCCATGGTTCCTCTTCCACAAAACCGATCCCTGGTGCCAAAAACATTGGGGACCACTGCATTCCAGGGTCCTGCTGGGGGTGGAAGGTGTTAGGCCATTGTCTCACCACCTTGCCCACTCACGGGCTGGGGGCTGCCACAGGAAGTGTGTCCTTGGCTCCCAGGCTGACTTGGAGCCCAAAGGGGCTCTGACGGCTGGAAGCTGCTAGCCCGCCACTCTTCTCACGGCACCGCGTCAAATGAGCTCAAATCTATCTCTGTCACTAAACAGCACGTAAGGCCCATTCTACTTAGTTTTAGGGAATTTTAGAGCTTTTGTTTATTTTGCTTTAGGTGTCTTTCCTCCAGCCTAAAAAGCAGCCTCAGTCTGTGCTATAACACACGAATATCTTGTGTTACTAGCTTCGAGCCACCCTCACACCACCTTTGGTCTACATCGCAGATGTCCAACCTTTTGGCTTTCCTGGGCCATCATGGGAAGAAGAATGGTCTTCAGCCACACACATAAATACACTAACATTAATGATAGCAGATGAGCTAAAAAAACAAACAAAAAAAATCCCAAAGAAAATCTCATCATGTTTTAAGAAAGTTTAGGAAATTTGTGTTGGGCTGCACTAAAACCATCCTGGGACACATGTGGCCCACGGGCCACAGGTTAGACAAGCTTGGTCTATATCTTATCAGAAATCTTTGCTCACTTTACATCTTCAACAAAATAAGCCCTCTTGCCAACAAAGTATAAAGAGTTTTGACCAAACATATAGATACAGAAAGCAAACTGATAGTCGCTTGATGGGAGAGGGGTTGTGGGGATAGGTGAAGGGATTAAGAAACACACACTGGCAGTTATAAAAATAGTCACAGGTGGGAGGCCGGGATGGCTCAGCAGGTTAAGCATTCATCTTGCAGCCCCGGGGTCCAAGGATCGAATGCTGGCCCTGGCCCGCACGGACCCATATGCTGACCTGGGGTGTGCACCCAGTTCGGTTCTCACCGGGACGAGCTTCCCATGTGAGAGGCCCCTGGCCAGTTCCTGCTCAGTGCAGCCCTGTACCCACATGTGGAATGAAACAAGGTTGAAAACTGAAGACGTGCAACTATGGAGACTGCTCTTGGCCCTCCCCCTCCTCTCTGTCTCTCTCTGTCAAAAGCAACTTAAAAAAATAAATCTTCAAAAAAATAGTCACAGGGATGTAAAGTACAGCACAGGGAATATCATTAATATATTATAATAACCATGTATGATGTCAGATGGGTATAGACTTAGCAGGTGGTCACTTGTAAGGTATATATGTGTCTAATCACTATGTATACCAGAAAATAATATAATATTGTATATCAGCTATAAGTGAAAAATAAATCTTAAAGCAATAATCTAAAAAAAGAATGCACAGAGATTTTTGTCATTTCTCCTTCTGTAACCACTGAGTATGCAGCTGGATACACACTCACTCACTGGCTTCCCAGCCTAGCCAGCACTAAATAAGACCATGCTGTCCCCAGGTGCCTAGCCCTCCTCATATCCGGATCCTCAGGTTCATTCTCATTCACTTAAGCCACCATCTTGTCTATGTGGTTGTGCCCAGCCGGCGTTTATCTCAGTAACTGTCCTGCCTCAATGAGAACAAAGCATTCAATATATGGGTGAAAGGGCTGAGATATAAACACCCATGAGTGCCTGAAGACAGAAGAGCAAAGCAATTATTATGCCCTTACCAGTGTTTTCAGTAGAGTCAACTCTTTGGTTTCAAGACATTTAGGCTGACTACGGGACTAAAGCCTTAATAAAGATTGGACAAGGAGAATCCTTTCCTAGGTGAGTCTGGGTTCAATTTTGTTTTGATTAGGCATTCAAAAATTAGATTTTTGTTACATAAATATGTGCCTTTTGGAGAAAAATAGTCACTTCGCAACTATAAGTAAATATAGGTGGAGGATTCATAATACTAGTGAGAGAGTAAGCTTAATGTGTAAAACCTACTTAATTATCACAAATTTTGGGGGAAAATATTAAATGACTTAGACTAAAAAAAATTAGTACCCCAAACACTCTTGTCCATTTTAGAATAACTTGTTCAAACCTGGAAATCTATGTATATATAATATATAATAAATAGTATGAATATATATGCATTTGTACAGTTGGCATTTAAATGTCTGGTCAGAGACAAATTTGGAGTAATTTTAAATTTCCCATTGATTTAGAGAGAACTTTTTACTGCTACATTGAAATAATTTAAAAAAACCCACAAATTTCGCCCTAAATATTTTGGATAGTGAACTTGGTTAATGCCTTAGCCAATTTTTCTCATTCCTCACCCATCTTACCACATTTTCCCCCTGTTTATAATACTTTGAGTTATTTACTTCCTGCGAGTTTTTTTTTAGGAGGGGCTATCTTCCCCCTGCCTCTGAGGACCCTCACAGGCACCCATGAAGGTTTTTCTTGTGAAGGATCATGCCCCGCCCTGTACCTCCTTCAGTTTTGCTAGAAAGTACTCTGGGCTGTCACACTGCACGGCGGTGGATCAGAGAGGAGAGGGAAGGAATAAAACCTAGAAACGTTTGAGAAAGTTTCTTTAAATACTCATGCACACCTGTGAAAAACAGAGTAGAGCCTATCTGTGGCAAATGTTCAAAACCAGAGAAACAAAAAAAGACTTTAGTAGAAAACCCACTTCATTTAAATGTTGGAGGCAGCAGCTTTGTCTGGAGTTTTAATCCCATGCTGGTGGATGCTAATTCTGTAACATTATACAGTTGCCTTTTTTTTTTCTTTATTGGGTACAAAGGTAGAAGGGGGTTTTCTTTTGTGTCTTTCAGTGCAAAGTGATTCCGATCAGAAAGGCTCAAGGTTTCAGCTCCAAGTACCTGACATTTCCATCTGAATCTACTTTTTTTTTTTTTAAGGGGGGAAAAAAAGGTCTAGTTTTTCAGGAAAAGGACCTCTCTACGCAATCCTGAAACTGATCTTTAGATTTACTTTTCCTTAATCAATAGAAAAAAACTTGATTGCAACTCAACACTTATCTGACTCTAGCGCAGGACTAACTGAATTTTTGGTTTTAAGAGTAAGGGATTCAGACATCATTTCAGGAATCAGAAATAATTGGCAGCAAGTGGGGGAGAACTGACATGAATTCTTGTTTTGCCTAATTTTTTCCTGGTTTACCAAGATTGGGCTTAATATTTCTGACTCAATTCCTCCAGTCTCTACAGAACAGGTTAGTGACATTTTTCATAAATACAAATATTTAAATGAATCCTCCTTACTGCTCTCTGCACTGTTTCCCTACCGGCTCAAGTCCGAACGATGCACAGCATCTAACTCTGCTAATGCTGTGTGATCTCTGCAAGAGTCTTAGCACCATTTTCAGTAAAACTGACTAAGATTTATTATGTGCTTGAGATTTCAGTGTGTGTGCTTGACAACGGAAGATTTACAATAAAACTCATATGGTGGATTCACTGATTTTTCCATGAAATTTTGGCTGAAGAATTGTGATAGCTTCAAATAATAAGAGGAGGACTTTTGTGCTTAAGGATAGTGTGGGGAGCAAACTTCAGGTCTACCTCTTAGTCTTACGCGGGTCTGTGTGCCTTGGAGCTCACTTCATGCGTGTGTTTGCACCTCTGCTTGACCGAGTAACACAGGCTGTTCATGCCCCTAGCAGAGGGTCAAAGCAGCCGGTTCTACTGATTGTAATAAAATGAAAACAACTTCACTTTTGTGACGTTCCTTCTTTCATTAATTTGCTGGAACTAAATACTTGCTTGTATGCTGGGTTTTATTTTTACTGTACTTCCAAGGAGCAACCCTGGTGTAGTTCCTTCCTATTGCTAATGTATTGATCATTCATCTCCAATACAAGAGTCAGTGGACAGTCTCATACTACCAGTGAATCTGGGCAGTACTTCAAAATGGTGAGTTGTCTCCATACTATAGAGAAGGTGAGGGCAAATTCAAAATTTTCCTGCCACTAAGAACGCATTGTGTTTTAAGTGACTTTTACTCGAACCTGATTGAAAGCCATGGTGAAAATCAGTAGAGCCGGGTGTCACAGAGGATGCGTATCTGTCCTAGAGACACAGCACGGGACCTGCATCTTTCACTGGGTCCTATATTTCAGTGCTTCAGTAGCTGTAGGGTAGATGCCTTTCCTTTTCTCGTTGCCACTCTCATTGATTCTATATAATTTCCTGATAATATGAATGATCTCATTACACGTCCCAACTGGCTTCTCCCAAGGGAGTCTAATTTGTTCATGAAGTGTTGAACTTGGGAGGACCTGACAGCATTTAAGAAACTTCAGCCTGACCTGAACTGTTGATGTTGTTATGTGAATTTGTTCTATGATGGTTGTGATGTGTCTTGGGATTTGCCACGAAACACACCTGGTGTTCTATTTACTCTGGCAAGCTGGGGATTTTTTTTCTTTTTCTTTTTAAAATTCCAGGATGAATTATTCATCATTACTTAGAGTTTGGGTCTCTTTCATCTTCGCACTTGTACGGCAGCAAGGTGAGTACTACAGAATTCCATAAAGCTCTTGATTAGCATGCTCTTGAATTTATAAAGAGACACTTTTCTTGGAACCATAATTGTCAGGGCAGGTGTACATGTGTCTACAGATACAACAAGAAAAATGTAAATTAAATTTTGTTGTCAAGGGAAAAATGTATTAACTTTGAATGTTTATTTACATTCCTACTTTTATTTAACTGGGAATGCAATTTGTATATACCAGGTTGCCGCAGGTCAATGGAGTAGGTCTTTAAGACAATGCAAGTTATTTCTATAAAAACATATAGAGTAGGTGTGTGTGCAGCCCATACCTGAAAATTAATTTCCGTTAAGGCATTTAAGTTGTGACATAGACTTTAAAGAATACAGTTGTCTTAGCCAAAATCAAGATATTCCAATTATTGTTATTGGTGACTTGTGTGTCAGTGGCCTTTTATAATGGCCAAAACTCTAAAACTGCAAGTGAAGTAAAATTATTTCCTTTAGTGATTTCTTCTTTGTCTCTGTGTAACAGTGCCTGGGGTAGGTGAGAGGCCATATACACTTCTCTCTACTATTTTTGGATTTTATAAAAGAAAGGTGGGGAACTCGGCATAGATTTGAAACTTTTATGCTTAAAATTCTAAAGCATCTTTCTTGGTTTTATTTGTTTATTTGGTTAGTTCACCTGCACATAATTATGTCTGGATGAACAGATCTATAAGCATGTGTAACCCTAACATTTTTCTAGGGTTGGGTAAATCTAAACAGTTGTCACATACAAACTACAGTGTGAAACCCCACAATAATGCAAGTCTCATTGACTTCTATCTCCTACATTTGCTCTAAGATAGTACATTTTATTTGGTGAAAAATAGAAAAAGTCCTGAGAGCATAATTATGTTTATTGTGAAATTTCCAGCCTAAAGCTAACAAGGGTAGGAATATTATTTCTTTTATCAATTCTGATGGTATTGAATAGGCCATGCTGTTAACAAGTTTATTTTTATAATATTAATGGTTTCCAAGGTGGAAATTAACTATAGTTTTAACCTATTCCATTTATTAAGCACTGTTTTTATTTCACTCAACAAGTATTTGTTAAGTATTTACATTATTAAATCTCTTTATTATTTGTATTCTTAATATTGAAAAATTTTAACTGTTTATTCTATGTTGTTCAAAATCATAAACTAGTTAGAATCACTCATGTAGAGAAAAATCTTGCAAATTTGCCTCACCTTTGGAGCAGAGAGAAAAGTTAGGGGCAGTCTTCAGGTCCATAGTTTTCTGTCTTCTCGCTGAGTGGTATAGATTTTTCCTTTCCTACGTAGGTAAGCCAACATTGTCCAAATACCAATTAATCTTTCCATTAAAATGATTACAGTTCAGTGTGAATATGAGCCCTTAGTCACACTTGAGCACCGCTCCTAAAGAGTTCCCTATGAAGAATAAATCTATGATACAATTTGATTTATTATTACTAATTTGAGACAGTTCATCACTTTTAATAAGTACCTGTGTATAATGCTACAATAGATATTTAAAAAAATTTCTACCTTCTAGGAATTTGGAACCTGTTACATCTATGTAAATGTGGATGTTAGAGAAGCCCTTTTTGCCTACTGATTGTGACATTAAATAAAGCAGTCAGCTGAGTGCTCCTGGGATCAAACTAGCTACGCACCTCCTGAAGGCTCACATCTGGTTGGCTTCCCAGAAACTTCTGGGACTTCGGGAACAATGTTTATACAGTAATGACTGGGCTGCTTTTCCCGTCTCTCCTCTGATGTTAGCCCTTGGAAACAGATTAGTGCTCTGTCCATGCAGATCACCTCGTGTCCCTTGTTCCAGGAGGAGAGAAGCTGGCACTCGGCCTGGCTGCTGAGCCACTCTCTGGTCACTCTGCATTCTCTCTTAAGAGCTGTTGTCTGCTCACTAACAGGCTCCCAGAGGAGCAGGACTGTCCTAGCCAGGTGCTTACCAGCCCATCAGCTCTACTGCACGGAGCAGGGCTTTCCCAGGGAGAGGGCCCCTGACCCGAGAACGGGTATCAGCATCTGATGTTGGCAAGCAAGAACTGCAGGCAGAAGCCCCAGATGGATTTGCCACTGCCTCTGAAAACAAACAAACAATTAAAAAAGAAAAAAAAAAGATAATGTTCTGTTGTTCTAATTTCATTCAGGAGAAGAGAGGACAGGGGCAGAGGAAAGTGACACCTCAAATGTAGATGATTTCAGAGCTACCGTGAGCCTGATCACCCACAATGTAGACCGTTGGGAAATTGCCTAATTTCTCTTGCTAACCTGCTCCACCCCCTGCAAGAGTTATATGGAGGAGAAATAGGCCAAGTTGCCAGGAGAGGTGGTGACACAGTTCTGGGAGGGGAGTTGTGTGTATTGACTGTCACCTTTGACCAGGATGATGAGTAAGAGCCCTGAGCCTCCTTTCCTAGAACTCTGCAGGGCCCAGACTCCCTCGCCCCAGCGCATCCCATGCTGTCTTTTGTAAGCAGGAACTGGGCAGAGAGCCCTCTCACAGGGCTGGATCTCTCTCAAGGTCACTCACCAGCCAGTTACTACAAACCCTCGCCTCCCACTTCTGTCCCAGTTCCAACTGTTGCTTTTTTCCTTCTGGGATCTGGTATCATCTCCTTTATGCAGTAAGTGGGAGGGGACTCTTTTCAGGAAAAGACATGGTAGTGAATTCTTGAACTAGTAAGGAGCTAGCTTCACAGCCACAAGCCACCTTCTCTGTATCTTGCCTACTGCTCAAGGATCAAGCCATCTGAGCTACACCAGACCTAGTGGCCACCTTTCACTTTCAACACTTTGAGAGCTCCAGACAGGGCTGATTTGCCAACTTCCTGCCAGTTCTAACCATTGCTCTCTCCACCCAGGTAGGGAAGCTTAGAAATGAGGTGTGAAGTGATTTCTCCTCTGGAGAAAAGGCACCATGCCCATTTTCCTTTCCAGAAGCAGGAGATACCGGGCTGTGTGCAGCTTAGGTTTAGGGTAAACGAAAAGAGCCTCTTTTCTGCATGTAGTTCATGAGACTTATTGAAAGAAGCTGGCTTTAGTGGATGGGAGGGCAGTAGTCTGTCTCACAGAAGAGAAGGCTGCCATCTAGCTAACCACCATCTCTCTAACCACCATCTCTCTTGACAGTTCAGCCCAGGGAGCTCATGTATCCATTTTGGCAGAATGACACCAAAACCCCTAAAGTAGATGATGGGAGCTCCTCTGAGATTAAGTTGGCCATCCCCATTTTCTTCTTCGGCGTTCCTTACCGCACTGTTTATGTAAGTAGAGAGGCAGCACTTCTGCTGGCTTTCCCCGTTGTTTGTCATTAAGAAAAACATTTAAAGTACCTTCTTCCAGGGCACTGGGAATGGAGGATTTATTGGCAGCCCAAATGACAGGCTCTGAGATATCATGAACGGATAGGCCTTATGATTAAGAAAGTCACAGGTATATTTAACGGCTAATGTTCATCGTAAAGGAGTATGTAGGGCAATAAATTGCTTTTGTGGGCGATTAGACACAGAAGTGAAATGAAGGCCCCAGTGCCAGGAACATTATTTCTGCTACTCAACAAGATAAAAAGATACAATGAACCACACGAAGAGTAATATCATTTTTCTTTCCCCGCTGGGGGTATGAAAAGTTTAGGCATCTGTTGTCCTTAGACTTCCTACCAATTTGCAGCAGCACTGGAGTGTAGTGGAGGGTAATCAACTATTATATAAAAGTCGTTGGCAGAATTGGCCACCTTACTGGGTCTGAGACATTCCAGAGGGTCCCTTTGTCAAACCTGCATAAAGAAACAGTGCCATTTGCTGTCAGGAATCTCCTGGTCACCCGTGTCCTCAGGTTATTATTATTCTCACTGTTTTTGGATCATTGGGTTTGCTGTGAGTGTGACTGTTGCCCACTGAGAAGAAGGTTCAGAGCCATTGAACCTGTTTTTATCTTTGTCCTGATAGGATTGGGCACGGCATGCGTAGATTATTTCTCATCCTGTTCTAGTCTGTGGCCAGCCTTGGAGAAAGAAACATTTCTACCTCTGACATCTCCGAACCTGGGGCCTCTGTCTTCCCCAACCTTTCCTCTATAGCTCGGGGCTGACCGCCATAAAAACTAGTTCCCTCTCCCATTACCTAGCCAGTGGTTTTTGAACCTGAAGCATCAGAATCAGCTGGGCGCTTGTGGAAATGTCCCTTCTCAGGCTCCAACCCCGACCTATTGAATCAGAAACTCTGGGAGGAAAACCCAGTACTGTGTACTTTCACTAGCCCTCCTGGTGATTCTGACATCCACGAGGTTTGAGAATGACTGATCCTAACTATAGAATATAGTCAAAACACAGCTGAGTCACCACCAGCTTCCTCTGCTGGTCTGTGTTGATGACACCCACGATTCCCCAGCGAACACCCTGCTCCGGCATCCTGAAGCGCCTTTCACGCTCTGCGCACAGTGGAGCTTCCTTGCTCCGTAATAGCTTGTTGTAAATTTCAGAGTGTGTTGACCTGATTTTGGAGATGAGGGAGAGTATAGGACTTCCATTCTGGAAGCCTTAGTCCTACAGACAGCTAGAACAAATGCATTTCGTTATGTTCCTCTTTCTCCTCCACTGTACTATGTGACATGGAGTCTGAATAATACTTCTTTTTTTTTCTAGAATTATTTTATTGTTTTTGACAGAGACAGAGAAAGACAGAGACAGGGAGAAGGGGGAGGGCCCAGAGCAGTCTCCATAATTGTACATCATCAGTTTTCAACATGGTTTCATTCCACACAGTTGCACAGGGAGCTGAGTAGGAGAGGAACTGGGCTGGGGGCCTCCCGCATGGGAGGCACAACCCCTCGAGCCAGGGGCCAAACCTGGGGATGAGAACCAAACTGGGGGCCTCCTGCATGGGAAGCACACCCCAGTTCAGCATGTGGGTCCACATGGGCCGGGGCCAGGATTCGATCCTCAGTCCCCGGGGCTTCAAAGCAAGCGCTTAACTTGCCGAGCCATCCTGGCTTCCCCCAAGTCGAAATCATTCTTTTTCCTGCCAAAGAAGGGTCCTCAATTTGAGGCAGACTTATTTGAGGGCACAGTGTTCCCAGGAGTTTCCAGCACATTGAGTAGTACAATCTTTTTCAAGCCTCTGGGTTGCTTGCTGTAACTTGCAGAAAATAGACTTAATGTCCTTGAAGCTGGGTCTCCAGCTGCCTTTCTAAGCCTCCTACCCTGGCTTCCAAAACAAATCGACATACCCTTGGCCCAGGTACTAATAAGTTACTGCTGGGACCCGAGTCCCTGTTAATGTCCATAATGTTACTAATGAGTATGAACACAGCAAACAGAATGTCTAGAGCAGGCAGAACAAATTGTTCATGGGTCCTGTGTCAACTGAGCATGCATAATGGCTTGTGATTTGCTGTAAGTGTTAGTAATTTAACAAGTTTACTAAGCCATTTGCAAATCATGAAGAAATCACCTCAAGATGGAGTGGTTGTGACATCAGAAGTCCTTTAAATGTTTCATTCAGAGCACAGGGCAGGAGATAGCTTATCCTGACATCTGCGTTTGATGATGGAGTATTGGATTTTTTCCCCCGACACTTATCTCTTGCCATGTAATAGGAATAAAGGTCTCACATACAACTCCTCAATTTTTAACTTTCTGCTTTCGTGTTTCTTTAGGGCTTTCCCCCTGTGTATTTTACCTTTGTGACTCTGGGTCTCCTTTATTGCACACATTACCCCTTGCCTGACCTAACACGCGAGAGCACACACATACACACCTACACACATATGCAGACACTGACACAGAGGAATAGCATTAGATAAATGTAAATAAATACAGGCTAGAGAATATGAAAATGAGACTGATTATTAATAAGAATTGCAGCTTACTACAAATTGAAAATGAAAGAAAAGCGATGAGTTTGTCTGAAAGTAAACGAGCCTCCTTGTTGATGAGTGTCTGGGAGTTCTGATTCAATGGTTTAAAGTTATGTCTATTCAGATGATTAGGCGCGCATCTGTGTTGGTGTAGGACTCTGACGCTGTCACGGTTGCAGATCCACTGTGCAAAACCTTTCTTATTTTTGTAGGTCAATAACAATGGTGTCGTCTCCTTCAATGTGCTGGTAAGCCAGTTCACGCCAGAGTCCTTTCCCCTGACGGATGGGAGGGCCTTCATTGCCCCATTTTGGGCAGATGTGCACAATGGAATTCGAGGCGAGATCTATTACAGAGAGACCATGGACCCTGTCATCTTGAAAAGAGCCACCAAGGACATCAGGAAGTACTTCAAAGACATGGCAACATTCTCTGCCACTTGGGTTTTCATTGTGACATGGGAGGAAGTCACGTTTTATGGAGGGAGCAGCACCACACCTGTAATCATTCAAATTTTCTGTTCTTCACTTCATATCCTGACATCTAATTCCTGTCCGTCTTCACTACCAAGGAGGCGTGTCATTGTTAGAGCTGAGGAATGTTCGTTTCCTGGAGTGAAGCTAATGAGTCTCGTCACCCACTTTCCAGGAAACACAGCAAGATATCATTCCAAACCAGGCCAGGCAGCAGTAGTGTTTCAGATGTGTCACCCCTGTCACCACTCATTACAAATGTGTAGAAAGAACCCGCCACAATTTCCTTGCAGTAGGTAGCATTTGTATTTGGCAAGAGAGGGACTGAGGAGGCATGAGACCCGATCCAGGCCACAGGATTAGGGACCCGTTAGGAAGCCAAAGTTTCCATTTTCCTTGCCAGAGGCACCAATACTTCTCTCCATCAACTAATTCCCGGCCCCGCCACCCCTACCTCACACATACCTTTTTTCTTCTCAAAACCTGGAGGGGTGAGAAAAATAGCGTGCCAGTTTGCGGCACAAATAACCTGACTCATTTTTATTATGTTAAGATTTTTTTTCATGTGACGGGGGAGGCTGGCATTCATATTCGAGGCTAATTGGAGTGGGCAGTTAAAGCGTTTCATGAATAAAGTTTTCACATCTGCTCTGAGATCCCAAATAAGCAGTCAAACAAAAGTCAAATAAGAAAGATTATTACTAGCATAGGAGAGATAATCAACTTTCTACATAAAGGGACAGAAGACACGCGCAGGAGAGCCTGCAGCTTGTGGGGGTGACTTTGGGAGAGAGGATTTTTGAATTAGCAGCTGTGTCCTCATCTGTATGATTCCCAGTGAGCAAAGACACTCAAAACCTGCCCTCTGCTTTCTCAGGATTATATCTAATTCCATCTGTTTTCCGATTTCCTTGGCAATGAGTCAGCTATTTGGGGGTGGAACGGAAACTATTGAGTTAGAGACAGAAATGGGAAAGTGCTGACCTAGCAATTCCTGCGCTGCACCTTCTGACCAGCGTATCATGATGCACTTGCTCACTAAGAGCTTCCGGAGAACGGAAAGACAGCTTAAACAGTGGATGCATGGCTCGAAATAACCTCCAAAGAGGCATACATTTCCCTCCGTCATGTTATGGATTGCTAACAACTCCTCCGGCGATAGTTTATGTCCTTTAAACCTCATACCTTATAGCGTTAGAAAGTCAGATTTCAGCAATGGATAAATTTTAGTGTCGGTGGGGGGAAAAGAAAGGGAAGAAATGCCCATCAAATGCTAACCACCATTTCTTCAAAAACCTTCCACTGTCAATAAAAGTGACAAGATAAGCTAGATACTTTCTGGTTTGTACTTTGAAGTAAATTTCTAGACTAGGTGCGCACTCTTTCAATGAAGATGAATGAGGTAGCATCTAAATGCTTTGAGCTCCTTGGAGAGAACGATACAGTTTTCTAGAGCGGCAGAAGCATTCCTCCACCCCGCTCTTTGAAATTGGCCCCCTCCGCCACCTCCCCGGTAACCCAGGCCTCTCCTGCTGTGTAGGAATGCACACACAAGGCCAGCTACACACTGGGTGGGAAAGGAGTTTAAGAGGCAGGTCCATGGAAGCCCAATAGAAAGGGAAGGGGCAGGAGACACATTTACTTTAAGGAGGAAAATATTTATGGATGACTTACTGTGAGCCCAGCTCTGCCATAAGCTACTTTTGCATATCATTCAACCCTCACAACCATGTTCCACAGTCAGCCCTGTCTCCACATCAGAGGTGAGGGTGCAGACCCAGAGAGGTTAGGTAACTTGTCCAGGTGGTTTAAACCTCAGAGAAGCAGAGCAGGGCTCTAGTCTCCTAACTCTGAATCCTGGACTTTTTTCTCAGCTGCCTTCTCCAGGTACCATTAGAATTCCTCTGGAGCATAAGAGGGTTTGGTTTTGTTTTTCAAGAATTGAAAACATGGTTTTACAAAAACAGATCTGGAGGAGTCTTCCAATCATACTGAGGAGATGTGTGCATGCAGGGGTGTGTGAGAGCGTGACCGGGGGTGTGGCTAGGATGGCTGCCTGGTACCGAGGTGATTCCAGGGTCAGAAACGGGATGCGGTCGAGGCATGCTTGGACCAGAGATATTTCCAGCTTCATTGGGGGAGAAGGCATTCACTTCCGAAGGAGAATCCTGGTCTAAAGGAGGGTTTTGCTTTAGTCCTTGTGTGACCTTGGTGTTGAGTCTGGCTCTTGAACCTGACCCTGCAGTGGCCGTATAGCAATCTTGAGCTGACTGCTCTCTCGTCTCAGTGCCCCACTTCCCTTTTTCATCAAGCAGGGCCAAAGAACGGAAGCATACACCTGGGTGACTATCGTAAACGCCATCAGCTGTGGCAAGCACAGAGCTTGAGGAGAAAGTTCTCACTTACAAAAAGGGCTTTTCTTTACTTGCACTTTGTCTTCCTCCGGGGGAACATCTAGGATGGGAGATTTGGGGCTTCCAAGATCCTCTACCCCAGTCTGATTACACAGGATAAGGGTGTGCGTCTTCCTCTGCATCAGACAGAATGTTAACCAGGATAGCACCAGGCAGCTGGGAAAAGCACTAGGTTTGAATGGAAAAGGTCAAAGCAGCCTCTCCTTTAAACTCCATTCTTATTTTAATTTCCTGAAAACACTAGTAGCAGGGTTGGGATTAGCAAAGGCAAACAGTAAAGGACAGCATTTACTGTTTTTCCAGAAACTGTTTGCAAGACTTGTTTGCATTTATATAACACCTCTGTCCTGAAAAGTCTAATATTAGGATCATGTGTAATAACTGTTGTCTAAGAGAGACTGGGAGCTCTGGCCTGAGTCCCCTGCTCTGTCGCTGGACCATTGTGAAATGTCCAGCAGTTCATTTCCAGTAGCCCTCAGCTTTTTAAGCTTTCAGTTGAGAATGGTCCCCTAAACCACCCGTCTTGGCGTTCGTGTGAGGTACAGCTGAGCGTTGAGAATTTTGCAGATATAAATTGATATGTGAATGCTCAATTACAGGAGTGATTTCTCTCCACATCGTGCTTTATACAAATCGTTCTCCAACTGTCATTCTAAAAAGGGTGAGACATCTCCCCGAGATGCCACTGAGTCTCACCGACAAGCATTTGCTGGCTTTTCTCTCGGCCTCCCCACACCCCACTCTACCTGCTGTGGGAAGAGGTGCCTGCCTTCAGCCCCTCCCCGCCTTAGGATTTCCTATAGTTTATTCCCATGCTGCCATCTATAGGTGCTTGTGTGTCATCACCAGCCGAGCCGGGCCTCTGAATTCTGTCTGATTGTAAGGTGGGCGCTGCGTTTCTGGGCTGTTCTCAGGCAAATTCTCCTTCAGGTGCACCATCCCACATGTCGACTCTTCCCGCCAGTGGCAAGAACAAACTCAGAGAGGAGTTAGAGTGTGAGGGCCAGCCCACAGGGGCTTGGAGCTGCCTGGGAGCCGGGAAGGTGCATAGAATAGGGAGCTGCAGCTGGGCCAAGGAGCACCCTGGAGCCTGAGTCATGAGCCCTCTTTCCGTTCTGCAGGTGAACACCTTCCAGGCGGTCCTGGTGTCCGACGGCTCCTACACATTCACACTCTTCAATTACTATGAAATCAACTGGACCACTGGGACGGCCAGCGGCGGAGATCCCCTGACTGGCCTTGGGGGCGTGATGGCACAGGTGGGTGGTGGTCCCTTCCACCCTCCGCTAGTCCCCCAGGCACTGCACATGCTGCTTATGCCACTCAGCACCCTGGGACCTCCTACCCACAGCTTCTCACTAGATAAGCGTCTGATCTTTCAGCTGGACTGAGGGCTCGTCTTGTCTATCTCTGGTCCCTTGATCGGGTGTGGCATGACCTAGACAGGCCTTTCTCCTGACATGGTGCCCCGGTGGCCCAGGCAGTTAGAGGAGTCTCAAGATTGCAGGTGTGCTAAATTCTGAGAAGGTATTTGGGCAAGTTAGACAGTGGGGATAGTGTTTGTGCTCAAAAGTCCTGTTTGCCTTCTACCCCAGGCAGGATTTAATGGTGGAAACCTCACCAATTTCTTCAGCCTCCCTGGGTCAAGAACCCCTGATATTGTGAATATCCAGGAGACCACAAACGTCAATGTGCCAGGCCGCTGGGCGTTCAAAGTTGATGGGAAGGAAATTGACCCAGCCAATGGCTGCACCTCCAGAGGTAAATAAAGTCTTTTCATCTTCTCCATGGCTTGGTTTAGATTGACAGGCAGGCTTTTAAGCCAAGGGGGCGGATGCGTTCCCCATGCCTTACTCTTTTGACACCTCTCAGCTGGGTAATGGAGATCAAGGCAATTTCAGCATGCTCGGTCATCAGACCGGGAGCTGAAACCCTGCATTTGCCACACTGGTTTACGGGGCCCTGACCTGGGCGTTAACGCGGCTCTCTGCTCAGAATGCTTGCAAAGTGGACAAGGACCCTGAGTGACTTCTCAGCCGCAGGGACAGAAGGGAGACCTCCTGTTTAACACTGTAGTTGCTCTCATCACTCCTCCTCCCCCTGTAAAATTCTCTTCCCGTCTTCACTTCTGCTCTGCCGTCTGCACTTTGCAGATCCATGGGAGTGGGCGAACTTGAAGCATTGCCTGATCCCTCCAAGAGTAAACCAGCACTTCCTAGGATGGTTAGAAAAAACGAAAAATAGTGTCCCAGTCTTCAGGGTAGTTTCTCCTAAAATCTTCCCAGCAGCAGCAAAACATGCAGGGGTTTGGAGACAATCAGATCTGGCCTCAGGGCAGTGTGAACAAGCTGCCATTGACATCCAATGTTGGGAGCCTTCTCTGAACCATCACAATCTCTCTGGACGTGCAAAGCAGCCCGGACTCTCACAGGAACATCCTGGTGTAGATGCCTGCTTCTGATTCTGTTGAAAACAGGCCTTCTGTTAATATTTCTGCTTCTTGGTGTAGGGGCAATCAATAGGAGTTAGAATTAGTAAATCAACTCCCCCTCCCCCATCCAGTCATTATATCTTTCCAAAGAACATTTGGAGACCCCCACTGAGGTGCGGGCCCCTCTGTTAGGTGCTGAAGGTGAGGGTGCTCCTGCCTCCCTCAACACCACTATGGTGGAGAAGTGATCGCAAAAACAAGGGTCATGGAGCTATGACTTACTACGATAGACATGAGTGCAGGCTGCTGTGGAAGAACCAGGATGACCCTGGGGAAAATGTTTCCAGATCTATAAGAAGGTTTTGTGTTGGGATGGTTTCGGGAAGTCTCTTGCTCTCCTCAGATCAAAAGCCTGGCCTAGTGACCTGCATATCCTGGCACCCAGGGGACCTGGGGTGTCTCTTTTGGCTCAGCGTCAATGTTTAGAATATACAAAAAAATTCCTATTCACCGGGTCTAAAATCCCCACCTCCTCCACCCCCAGTCCCTGGCTGTGGTCAGGCTGATCAAACTCTGCCATTGAAAGGTCATTTGTGGCAATGGTCCGCCTTGGCATCTTTGCCTCTGCGGACGCTGGAGAGTCCTCCATGGCCAGAATAGCAAAGGTATGGTTTAGTGCTAAGCTGGTATTAGACTGGGCAGCAAGGAGCCAAGCCCCAAAGCTCTCCAGATTTCAGGACTGTGCCCCCCTCCCATACAGAGTGTAAATGGAGCTTCACTCAAGGTCTATGAAGGAGGCCAAACCAACAGCTCATGATCCCTCTTCCCTCTGTGACCCAGATTAAAGATTGATCCAACGCCTTCCCCCTATATCCAAGCACTGCCCGCCTGTGGCCGTGCCACCTAATTGCCCAGTGGCAGCCTTGGACCTGAGTCTGGAGAGTGCAATGCTGTGGTAATGCAAGCACAACTTGCAGAACCATGCAGCTAGTGGGGTGCCAACTGCGCACAGAGTTCCCACTTTGACTTCTTTCTTTTCCTCCTGAGTTACGGGCTTGGGTTTCATATACAGGATAAATCCAATGTCCTTATATAGACTGCTGTGCATTTTCATGTGCCACCAGACATTCATCAATCTAATGAGACTGGCACTTGGCCCAGGTGATGGATGGGAAGTGTTGTATGGAGCCTGTTTATTATATCATCATTTTACAAACAAAATTATCTCAGAGAGTCTACCTTTTGGGCCAAACCTTCTCTATTCAAAGGCATTTTCCTCTCATTTATTGGAAGGCTGTAAAAGCAGGGGCTGGGAATTACACTGAGTGGAGGCTGTTACAATATATACAGTCTGGACTAGAGCCAATGAGTGTTGAGGTTCAAGGGGCATTTTCAGGGGTGATGCATATGACCTACTAGGAATGTGAATAAATCTATTCTCTTGTCTGGGGCCTCTATTCTCAACAGGCGTGAAAGATAACTGTCTGTTGAGACGTAATTTTTCCTGCTGGACAGAGATAGGAAGGACTGTCGCCGAGGCTCCCATGGCTTTGCTTGGGTTAACCTGGCAGCCTTGTTACTCACTAGGTATTCAGTTTTATAAAAGTGAGAACTCTTATCAAACTACAGTTTCAAACTATAGTTACTCCTGGTCTATGACATTATGCACATTTCTTAATGCTGTGTCTTTGATACTTCCCTTTTTAGATATTCTCCAATTTACAAATGCCCCTACTTCTGTCAGTGTGTGCTGGCTGTTTACAGCAGCACCTCCCCACGAGGCAGGGATGGGAAACTAACCTTGTCCACATTTTACAGGTTAGCACACTGACACAGGCGGAAGTTGGCTCCGAGGTCATCAAAGTTGATTGCAGAGTTGTGACCATGGCCCAGATCTCTGCACTCTGCCCCCCTGCACCTACCTCCATGAGGACTATGACAGCCCTCAGCTCAGAGTGGCTCCTGTTTCAATTAAAGCTTGATATTCCCAAAGTTTCTCCTTGGGGAGCTCATTTATGTAGGGAAATTGTTTTAAAGACTGTGTGGCTACCTAATAAATAGTAGTGAACATTTAAAAAATTAGGACATCCCTTAAAACCATTCCGCTCCCCCCACCTTATGCTCCTGACTTAGATTCTGGTAAGAAGTTCTATGTAGGGTGAAAGGAGAGAAGTACTGGACTTGCACTGGGCCTGGAGTGGAAGAGAAGACACCTAGTGTAGTTGGGAGTTCTGCCTAAGTAGCATCTGCAAGACTTATGAGCCCTGGGAGGTGCCATGCCAGAGGTCAGGCCTTTCTAGAATCGTCCTAGGGAGACTGGGATTTAAATTTGTGCCTCAGACCCCTGGTTCATGCTATGGACCTTTTTCGGGCACATACTGTGCCCCCAACAAATGCTGGTCGACTGAGTGGTTGAGTGCGCAGTGTTGCTGAGTAAGCGGGGCCTCCTTTCAGCACACCTTTTTCCTTACTGCTGAAAGGAAGGCGGTACCTCTTGTGTGTGAGAGCCTTTCTGGACTAAGACAACGTGTTCTTTCCTTGACGGACAGTGTGCTCACCAGTATGAAATAGATCAGCCAAGGGCTTAGACTGGATTCAGACAGACTCCCTCGGAAGCTTCACCACTGCATTGCTGAGTGACCTTGGATGAGTCACTCAGTTTGTCCTAAGCTTCAGTTCCTCACTTGTAGAGTAGGACAACAATGTCTACCACAAAAGGGGACAACAATGTCTACCACAAAAGGGGACAACAATGTCTACCGCACAGGGTTCTTTTGTGGAGTAAGTGGCGTAATGAAGTCGAGCATTTAGCCCAATGACCGGCCCAGAGGGTAAGTGCTCAGTAAATGTTGGCTCTAATGTCATTATTCCCCAGGACAGTTCCTTCGGCGAGGGGAGGTCTTCTGGGACGACCTAAACTGCACCATCAAGTGCCGCTGTCTGGATTTCAACAATGAGATCTACTGCCAGGAGGCTTCCTGCAGCCCCTACGAGGTGTGCGAGCCCAGAGGCAAATTCTTCTACTGCAGCCCCGTGGAGACCAGCACGTGCGTGGTGTTCGGGGAGCCGCACTACCACACTTTCGACGGCTTCCTCTTCCACTTCCAAGGGTCCTGTGCCTACCTGTTGGCACGGCAATGCTTGCAGACTTCCAGCCTCCCCTTCTTCAGTGTGGAGGCCAAGAATGAGCACCGTGGCGGCTACGCTGTCTCCTGGGTGAAGGAGCTCTCTGTGGAGGTGAATGGCTACAAGATTCTCATCCCCAAAGGAAGCTACGGGAAAGTCAAGGTGAGAGCCTCCCCATCCTTCACGGGGAGATGGAGACGCTGGAAGTCTTCAGCCTGGGGAAGACTTGCCTAGATCTGCGGGTTCTACTATTGGCTGCTTGTACCAGAGAGATGCATGCTCTTCCTGCCTTTCAAATACCTTGTAAAAGTCTTTACCCAGCTAAACGTGATTTGTACAAGAGCTAATCTAAGCTCCCTCTTTGACATGTCTATCTGCTGTTTACATGTACGTTTCTGGTTTCCTCATAAACAGTGACACACACACACTCAAACGCAGAAGTAACTAGGAAGAGAGCTAAGAGCTGCTGCTTCGTTCTCGGAGAAACCTCCACATTGATCGGTCTCTCTAGAGGCACTGCCTGGGAGGGCCTAGTGACTTCTGTGGTGGCTGAAGCCAGGGTAGGAAGGGCCTGTGATAGCTGTCCCAAACGCCCCTCTAGCAGAAACCCCCACTCCTGCCTGCAGGAAGACAGAACATGGCTCTCTGCTGGTCTGCTTAGCATATGCAGATGATCCCTGTCACTGGCCACTTGGATTTCCAGCGGGGACACTGACAAGAGAAGGAGACCAAAGGGCACTAGCAGTTACTCCATATGTGGAGGCTCCAGTTTCCATAATGTTAATGACGTCCTCCTGGCAAGCCCGTATTTATTCAAGCAATAATACCAGACCACAGGGGTGGATTGCTGCCACCCAGGCGGTTCTTAGTCCCCAAGCGTGGAGGTCACCACAGAGATTAGAGCAGAACTGACGCCAGTGCGAGGAGTTGTTTCATTTTTCAAATGTGTGCCGTAGTTTTAACTGATGCAGCATGTTCAGCAAAAGGCAGGGCAGAGGAGCGAATTCCACTTCTCCCGGCTCTGTCCTTCCTTGGCCGGTGCAGCTGATCAGTGTCAGAATTAGAAAAATGAGCGACTCCTGTGGTTCAGACTCCGATTTGCTTGCTAGTTGGTTAGTGTCCCTAGGAACAGTTTTATCTATCAAATCAAAGGTACGAGTTTGGGTGCAGAAGCTTGGAGTTTTTCCCCTTTAAATTTATATTGTGCTGTTGAGCACTCTGCAGATCCTGGTAGCTTAGATGCTAACGTGTTCCAGCTAGAAAAAGGTTCACCAACTTTCCCCTTCTTCCTGTGTTGTGGCGATGACGCGTGTAACATCCGTAGTTGAAAAAGGCAGCTTCACGCGTTATTCCTACTTTCCATTTTGATTAAATTCTTTTCTGCTCCCAGTCAGACGTTGTTTTAGGAGAGGGCGCCGGCGTTCCTTCAGGCCCGGCCGCTCCGCTGCTCTGTGTGGCACTTTCCCGTCGTCCCAGGGTAGGACGTGGAAGCCTCAGTTTTCTGTAGCAACAGAGGGACGTGGATGTGAATGTAAATGTGTCCGAAAGAAAAGGTTATGTGACTCCAACTGCAAGCTAACAATGGCTGCCTTTTCCTTGGGCCAAATGGCTTCCTAGTGTCTCTGAATACACCTGCTCTGCTGGGGCGGGGGGTGGCTCCCTCCCAGGGTGAAGTGGGGACAGGCAGAGAGAGACGGCGGCAAGAGGGAGCCTGAGATGCCTGCAAGGCCACGTCTCAGCCGAGATCTGCTCTGCAGAGCGCCCTTCTCCACATGCTGCGTTCGGAAGGGGGTTCTATACCCGGACCCCCCTTTGCACTGCTCTTGAGGAACAAAATAAACAACCTAGGATTATCTGTGCTCATGGGGACCAGAGCAAGCCAGCTAAAATCCATACATCAGGATCATCTCCGTGTAGCTGATACTTAGTCTTCCCATTTCTCCTGCGAGAAGCCGGGGTCGTTTAGCATGATCCCGTGACAAGTGTGCCTAGGCCAGTTAGCCTAGTGGGCAGAGCTGCTCGGTCCCTGTGCCTCTATGGCCAGTTGGGCAGCCAGCCAGGGTGAGTTGTGTTTCTGCCACCTGTAAAATGGGTGATGGTGTGGAGGCAGCAGGGCTCTGGGGCTGTGGTTCACACGTGGCTACCTGTCCTGGGATGGAGGCAACAGGCAGTGGTGGTGAGAGCATAGTTCGCAGCCCAGCCAGCGGGAGTCAGGCCCCATCCCCTACAAGTCACCCAAGCCTGTGCTTTAATCTTCACCCACAGAAGGGAGAGACGACAAGGACCTCCTAAGGTTAGCGTGAGGTGACTAGGACAGCCACTTGCATGACATCTAGTACAATCCTTGGCACATAGTAGGCACTAGTATATTTGCTCATGTCCACATTACCATTCCTTCCTATATCTTTCTATTCTAAGACCTATGCTTCGGTGACTCTGCTTCTCTCTCCTGACCATGCCCCTGCTCACATCCTGGGAGAGGCTCCATCAAAGCAGGAAATGGCTAGACTGCCGGGAGAAGGGACACGTAAAGGAGGGATTCAGCAGCTGCTGGTTACACAAGGGCTGAGGCCTGGGACTGGAGGAATAAAGTGCAGTTCATGGGGTTTCCAGAACGTGTGCCCCGAGCACTGTGAGCTACAAACATAAGGACTCCAATTTGTGCTTTAAACTGAGGCCTGTGTGAGAGCGAAGGGTGGTACAACGGGCACTTATGCCAGGAAAAAGGGTACACACTGGGAGTCCTGGTGCCCATGGGCAAGCCTGAGGACACAGTCAGTCTGAGTGGGACATGGTCCAATATGGAGAAGCTAGGAGGGACTATTGCAATATCCAGAGACAGTCTACCCCATGGCTTCTGCTTTGAGACACAAGGCCTGTCCTGTGTTAGCAGGAGCTGAAGTGGGAGGACAGGAGAGCATTCAGCAATGGATATGCAGTTGACACTTGAACAATGTCGAGGTTGGGGTGCCAACCCCCAGCAAAATCAAATATCCTCACATAATTTACCTCCCCCAAATCTCAGCTATGTAACCTACTGTTGACCAGAAGCCTTACCAATAACATAAACACGTATTTTTAATGTTATATGTATAATGTGCTGTATTATAATAAAGTAAGCTAGAGAAAAGAAAATGTAAAGAAAATCTCAAGGAAGAGAAAGTACAGTTATAGAACCTATTGAGACAAACTTTCGTCTAAGTGGACCCATGCAGTTAAATCCTGTGTTGTTCAAGGGTCAACTGTAGCTGGCATTTACAATTATACCAACCTTGGGAAAGATTGCACTTCCTACCTCTTAGCACAACGTGATACCCAGTCATCATCCAGGGCCTTACTTATAGAAGATGCTTTTTCTCACCCCTGTTGGCTATCCTGTCATCTAGGACATGAAGATAACCTCATCAACTCCTAGGTTTTTCTTTCTACTCCTACTCTCTGTAGACTAACTTATTTCCAAACACAGTTTTCTTGTCCCCTCCCCCTTTAATTTTATTAATCTCCAGGGACAGAGAATTGCACATGGTGGCTGCCATGGTACGTCTTGGCAGTGCTGTTGGACAGTCTGCTGTCACAACACAGAAAGTAGCAATAATGGCGGCACTAAAGACCTTGTCCTTCTCGTGTTCCAGAAACTAGTATGGGTACCAGGCAGCCCAGAAAGCCTACATGCACTTACAGTCCACCTGCGACTAACTTGTCCATCCCAGCCCAGAGATCACGGCTATACCTTCTGGGCTTGTGAAGTGTGAAAACAAAGAAAATGAACTCTCTCTGTTGGAGGCTTACCAAGCCACCTACTCACATGAGCCAGGCTGGGGACTCACTTGATTCTCCCCCATTTCTCACTCCACACTGCAGAACCCCACCAGGTCTTGCTGAGGGCACCCCGTGCTGCCCTCGCTGCATCTGCGTGTAGTTTAGCCTCCGCCTCCGTCCCTGCTGGGTACTGGCAGCCGTTGCCTGTCTGGTTTCTCTGCTTCTAACCTGGACAGACTTCAGTGCGTCCGTCCTTCTGGCCAGAACAGAGCTTCTGAAATGCAAGCCTGACTGTGTCATTTCCTTGTTTAAAACCTTTGGGGGTTCTCTCGCCTACAGTAGAGAGATCCAAGTTGTTCTTCTGTTTTTGTTTTCATGGGATTTTGTTTTGTTTTAAAACACATCTTCAAAGGCCCTCCAAGGCCTGTTCCCAAAACAGACAGCAGCACAATTCTCCAAAAGAGGAAGTCGGGTCATGTTGATTGCTTGCTCCAGACAGCCTCTTGGCTCTCCCCATTGCTCATCAAAGCCAAAGTCCTCACAATGGCTCAAAGGCCGACCTGTTCTGGCTGCTCTTATCTCTCTGACATCATCTGCCACTGCCCTCTCCTTGCTCTCTGCGTCAGCCACACTGGCCCCTAGAGGTCCTGGGAACGCCCTAGCACGCTCCATGTCAGGGCCTGGCTGTCCTCTTGCATGAGCCATTGTCACCCCAGATAACAGCACAGTCTTTTCCTCATCTCAGATGTCCCCTTCCTGGAGAGGTCTTCTCTGACCATCCTATTTCAATTGTAAACGTTCCCTAGTACATTTGATGCACATTCCCTGTGTTATTTTCCTGACATGTCTGTATATTTTATGTATTTATTTTGTTTGTTGTTGGTCTCCTAACTGAAATATCAGTTCCATGATGCAGAGGGTTTTGCTTGTCCAATCCCAGCCCTTAGAACAAAGCTTCCTACACAGAAAAGGCTGAGTCGGTATTTGTTGAATGAATGGACCTGCCCGTGTTTCCTGGGATCTCTACAGTCCAGTAACCCCCCGTGACTGTCCCATGCAGCCTTATTCTTCTGTCACGGAGTTCCCTGTCCCCTACTGTTGCTTTGGCCACTTCTGTTTATTTTTAATGTCCCAGGTCAGCTTCATTACCTCTAAAAGTCATTCTACGACTTCCACAGGCTGGATTATGTGTCATTTACTGTCCTCCCATTGCATCATCTATTAGCATGTACTTAACACAGTACATTATACATATCAGCTGTGGCCCTCTGCCGCAGTAGACTCAGAGCTCATGAGGGGCAGGAACACTTATGTTTTTATTCCTCATTTCTCAGCACCTAACATAGTGCTTGGTACCCAGTAGGTGTTCAAATGTATTGTTGTCGAATGATTCCACGACATAGTCCTGGGACCAGAAAGGGACAGGGTGAGATGCTCAGAAAATAATATCCGCACGGCCTCTGTGCTGAAGTGTGGGGATGGTTTAGGGTACACGCCTCAGCTGGGAGAGGAGACGTTCGGGGGGCTGCAGGCATTGAGCGGGGAATGGAAAATATGTGACTTATGCTGGGATCCAAAGAATGAATTTAGAGGAGCAAAGAGGAAAAGTGAGCTAACTTGTCTTCGAAGAAGAGACTTGAAGCCAGCCCTAGAGCCAGCGGGTAGAGGTGACAACCACCTGGAGTCCAGAGGAGTCCAGAGTGGCTCTAGCAATGCATGCTGGTCGCGGCTTAAATGCATGGCGCTCAGCTGACTCATGCCAGCCTGCTTCTGCGGGCTCCCCTAGGCCTCTGCCTGAGGGGGGCGAGCCCACCGGAGCCCAGGCAGTCGGTGGGGGGCGCTCTGTTTGCAGCATGAGTTGTTTGCCTCCTTTCCTGACCTCTCTGGACCCACTGCCCCGGTACCTGCTCACCTGCCTTTTACTATTACTGTTGTTGGCAGGTTAATGACCTAGTGACTTCTTTGCCCGTCACCTTAGACTTGGGGACGGTGAAAATCTACCAGAGTGGCATGTCTACTGCCGTGGAAACGGATTTTGGGCTCTTAGTGACGTTTGACGGCCAGCACTACGCCTCCATTTCTGTCCCAGGCTCCTATATAAACTCCACGTGTGGGCTCTGTGGGAATTACAACAAAAACCCGCTGGATGACTTCCTGCGCCCGGACGGCAGGCCGGCCATGTCTGTCCTGGACCTGGGAGAGAGCTGGCGCGTCTACCACGCCGAGTGGAAGTGTGACTCGGGCTGCGTGGACAACTGCACCCAGTGCGACGCTGCCACCGAGGCCCTCTACTTCGGCTCTGACTACTGTGGCTTCCTCAATAAGACGGACGGCCCGCTGTGGGAGTGCGGCACTGTCGTGGAGCCCACGGCCTTTGTGCACAGCTGCGTGTACGACCTGTGCAGTGTGAGGGACAACGGGACACTCCTCTGCCAAGCCATCCAGGCCTACGCCCTTGTGTGCCAAGCCCTTGGCATTCCCATCGGAGACTGGAGACTGCAGACTGGGTGTGGTAAGCTGGCGTCCCCGGCAAACAGACGGCCACTCTCATGCGAGCGGGCAGGGCGAGGGTCTCCGGGCTCCTCGGCAATCTTGTTAAGACAAATGGTCTGACAGTGAGGTTGCAATATCACAAATTATGAAGAATGAAGCAGAAAAGGATCCTTCCTTTCTTCCCTAACAAGAAACCACTGATGAGCATAAGTGGTCTGGAAATGACATGCATGGCAGGCAATGCTTGGCTGGCGGAAGGCCCTGTAGCAGGGGATGGCAATCCCAGAGCTGGGCGGGGAGGTGGGGTTCTCAGGTATGGGTGGCTATCCTTGTGGCTGCCAAGCCAATGCAGACACCGGCCTGGGTAATCAGAGCGAGCCTTTGAGAAAGGAATTCACGCCCCAATGGGACCAGCAACGCTTGCCCCTTGGCCTTGCTTTTGCCCATGTTCAGCCCCTTTAGGTTTTGTGTCTCCTGCTCTGTGGACCTTGTTGGTGAGAGAAGGGGCTGCAGAGAGGCAGCACAGAATTCTAGAAAAGAAGCTCCTTTTCTGAAACTCCAAGTGGTTAGGAAAAGCCCCGTGTGGGGAAATCTAGTTTCTTTTGAATTATACTTTTGAATTAAGCATTTTGTACCACTTAGTTGTCTTGCTATTTTTTTCCCCTTCTATCCCACTTAATCTCTCCTTCTTTTCCTACTTACAGCCATTTTTAAAACAAGCCAACAAAAAACAGCTTCTTAGAATTGTTTCTTTCCTGGCCCTTGGTTTTCTCCATATGTGTAAACAGAAAACTATAATCCATGCATTTGAGATGCTATGGAGGTGAGAAGATTTAAAAATTTCTTTAAGCTAAAAAGCCAAAGGGAGATTTTTATTCTATCCGTGTAGGCTGGATTCACATTAAGTACCATGTATCAGATTCAATTTTTTGAGTATTGGTCAAACCACTGAAATACATTTATATATATATATATATATATATATATATATATATATATATATATATATATATATATATATTTCCTCCTGTGACTGACCAGCTCTATTATGTCTGGAACATCCAAATCCTGATTCAAGTTGAGATTGAATATAGCTTCTCTTTGATCCTTGTATAATCCAAGTGCATTCAAATTACCTAACTAAATTTTTGCCTGCAATGGCTATTTTGTTTTCTAGTAGTACTGATTTCCTCTCTCTCTCTCTCTCTCCCCTCATCCTTCTCCCCACCCCCCACAATGTTGGTGGGATGAATTGTCTTTAATTCAGAGAACTGGTTTCCCAGGCCCTTGAGCCCCTCCCTGTTAGATTCAACCAGACCCCAAACATTTACAAAGATTCAGACTTTCTTAAAATGAGAATCAGAAGTTTCTAAGGCAAGAAGCCTTCAAAAGGCATCTAGTTCTAGTTCCAATCCAGTTTCCTGGGGGAACAGGCACACAAAATTCTTTTCTTGTCTTTATTTTTTTTGTTTATAATATCCCAGATAATTCATTTTCATAGTCTTATTTGCTCACTCTGGTATTTTTAAGTACCTTCCTGTTAGACATTTTATGTTTTCAAATTACTCCTGTGACAGTTACATTTTTCATTTCTCCTGTGAGTTGGATTTACTTCCTCCTTAGAATGGGCCGCGCCCTTTAGAAACAACTTAAATGTCCATCAGGTGAAGATGTTGAAACATCTTGATGGCTGTGGATCACCAAACAATAAATCTATACTGAATGATGAGTCTAGTCTAATTAGGATAGCAACCTGAAGTTTAATTGCACTCAGGATGGTCAAATGAGAGTCAAAGTTCACCCGTCTGTCACTTGCTCAGTACTTATGTTGAAAGCAGCTGAGCTTGTATCTGCAGATGCAACCTCAGTCTCTCTTCCCGGGGCGGCCACTGGGCCCGCACGCTGGGAACTGAGTGGAAGGAGCGCCCTTGCTCCAGGGTCCTGTGCGCCGTGGCTTCGGGCCCTTAGCTCCTGGGTCACTGACCTGCGTTGTTCTCTCCCCCACGTCAGTGGCCACGGTGCAGTGCCCGAGCTTCAGCCACTACTCCGTGTGCACCAGCAGCTGCCCCGACACGTGCTCGGACCTGACCGCCTCCCAGAACTGCGCCATGCCATGCACCGAGGGCTGCGAGTGCAACGAAGGCTTCGTCCTCAGCACCAGCCAGTGCGTCCCGCTGCACAAGTGCGGCTGTGACTTCGACGGCCACTACTATGCCATGGGGGAGTTCTTCTGGGCCACAGCCAACTGCACGGTGCAGTGCCTGTGCGAAGAGGGTGGCGACGTGTACTGCTTCAACAAGACGTGCCGCGGCGGGGAGGTGTGCGCCGTGGAGGACGGCTACCGCGGCTGCTTCCCCAAGCGGGAGACCGTGTGCCTGCTCAGCCAGACCCAGGTGCTGCACACCTTCGACGGGGCCGCCTACGCCTTCCCCACCGAGCTCTCCTACACGCTCCTCAGGACCTGCCCCGAGCGGCCCGAGTACTTGGAAATCGACATCAACAAGAGGAAGCCCGACGCGGGGCCTGGCTGGCTGCGAGGTGTGCGGATCCTGGTGGCCAACCAGGAGGTCAAGATAGGAGGAGTCGGGGCTTCGGAAGTCAAGGTAAGACTCCTGCTGCCCTCCCGGGCTGCCGGATGAGTCACGCAGGAGGAGCCAGGTTCTCTGCCTCTGACCGTGAGCGGATTCTAGCAACGCAATGACTGCAAAATGGGAACATTTTCTAACAAACAGCACAAGTAAGAGTTCAACGGGTGGAGAAAAGGAGTGAAACTGGAATTTCTCAAATCAGGGAGCTATACCAGGATTAGCTCTCCGTAACAGCAAATACTGATAAGAGGCTTACTGTGTGCCAAGCACTATTCTAAGCAGTATCACATTTAATCCTACCAGATATGTGTTATTACCTTCATTTTACAGCTGAGGGACATTGAGGCACAGAGAGGTTAAGTAGGTTTTTCAGAGACACACAGCCATAGAATAGGAGTCAAGCCCAGGCCGGCTAGCTTTGGAGTCTGCCCTTTGCCCCTGTAGTATACTGGCTCCCCTGCCTGTAGGGGGACACTCCACGTGGGGTAATGCAAAGGTGTGGGCCGTGCTGCCTCCCATCCCGCTGACCTGGTCTAAAATACTCAGGACTAAAAATTGTAAACCTATAGTAATATTAAAGTGGGAAGAAATACTGAAAATAAATAAATAAATAAAATACTCGGGACTATGCAGCCAGACGTAGATCATTAGTTCTGGAAGGAATCTAGTACAGCTCCTGGTTTTCACATGAAGATCCCAAGGCCTACATTGGGGATGTGGGCTTTACGCTGAGTAGTAGCAGAACTCCAGGGTGGGGATGGGGGTGGGGATCTCCTTGCTTCAGGTCTCACATGCATTTCATATTATCACCTGATGTCTAATTTAGAGAATATGTCAGTGCGGTATGTACAAGGACATGATATTAAGAAAACATACACTCACGAACTGAAAGGGCTGTTTCCATTCCTTTCAACACACTGGCAGAGATTAGTTTATTGAAAGAATAATAAGAGGTAGGAAGGTAGATGGGCAGCTAGATACTCAGATATACACTATATGCCCCCAAGGGGGCGGGGACACAGGAAAAGAAGATTTGAAGGGAGAGGAAGGAGCCCGGAGGGTGAGGAAGAAGAGGAGCCATCTATAAAAATGTGTCAGGCAGCAGAAGGAAGCCACATGTGTCAGGTAACTTTTGCTCACATATCAGTTTTGTTTTAGGCTAGCTGAGAGTCTCAGACATACAGAAGTATACAGCAACTGTGCTGAATCAGAGGCGTCTAGAAAAAAGAACAAAGATGTCCATGAAAAACAATTGACGTCTGTCTGTGTGTCCTCTACAGACCGCCAGCTTCTTGACGTTTCTCAAAGGGCTAGTCCTGGGGCCAAGCCTTGTTTCTATTGCAAGCCTGGGAAATTTGGGGGACTGTGCGTGTAGCTGGAATTGACAACAGTGATTTGATTTTTCAGTTGAACGGTCAGGAAGTGGAATTGCCCTTTTTCCATCCTTCGGGGAAGCTGGAAATTTATCGGAACAGAAACAGCACGACAGTGGAGTCCAAGGGCATCGTGAGCGTCCAGTACGCAGACACAGGCCTGCTCTCCATCCACCTGTCCACCGCTTACTTCAACTGCACCGGGGGCTTGTGTGGCTTCTTCAATGCTAACGCCAGCGATGAGTTCTGTCTCCCCAATGGCAAGTGCACGGACAACCTGGCCGTGTTCCTGGAGAGCTGGACGACTTTTGAGGAGATCTGTAATGGGGAGTGCGGGGACCTGCTCAAGGCCTGCAACAACGACTCAGAACTGCTCAAGTTCTACCGGAGCCGCTCCCGGTGTGGCATCATCAACGACCCCTCCAACAGCTCCTTCCTAGAGTGCCACGGGGTGGTCAATGTCACCGCCTACTACCGCACCTGCCTCTTCCGCCTGTGCCAGAGTGGCGGCAACGAGTCGGAACTGTGCGACTCGGTGGCCCGCTATGCCAGTGCTTGCAAGAACGCCGATGTGGAGGTGGGCCCCTGGCGGACCTATGACTTCTGCCGTAAGTGAGGCCTGTGCTCTGGGGGTGGCCAACTGGGTGGTGGGGGACTCGCTGAGACACGGGATCTCCTTCCTCAGGACGTCTCTTCCTGCTGGAATAGAGCCCAAGGACAGTGCCATTCCTGTGACCACCTTCTGCTGTGGCCTTTGGAAGGCCTAAACTATCATCCTAAACTAAACTGTTTCTCAGCTTTATTTTTCTTTCTAATTACACACTATGTCTTCCTTGTGGAACAATTAGCCATCCTTTTGACCGGTGGTTTTATCCAACACATCTGTGTCACAGGACTAGAAATCTTTGTGTTGGCTCCATTGGTCCCTTCGCTCTAGGCAAAGAAGGGTCCCATTCATTTCAATAGAAGGTGATCGTCAGGGTGCCTTTGAGGGCATGGGGCTTAGCACTGCTCCCCGGGGCAATCTTGACAGTGGCTATTAAGAGAGTCCCATATTGCTGGTTTTTCATTTTGTCCCTGGAGTATCCAACCCCTCTCATTAGAGCAGTGGCGGTACTAGGAGTAATTAGAATAATTGCTGGGAAGATCTGACATATGACACCCCTGGTTATGTGGGAGGCCCCTGGGAGGAGGAATGTGGAAGGACAGAAGAAGGAGTGGCTGGGATGATAGAACTCACCTGAGCAAGGACTGCCCCACTGGACTTCAGCATCCATCCCTTTCCCCCACAAAAGATAGGCCCTAAACAGGAAACAATGCACCTGTAAGATTCCATCCTCTACACCTGTTTATCTCTCTTCCATTACATTCCTTCCTATCTAGGTTTGTTTATTTTAAAACCTTTTTACCTTGAAGTAATTTCAAAGTTACAGAAAAGTTGCGAGAATATCTGTAAACATTTTATTCAGATAAAGCTACTGTTAGCATTTTGCCCCCTTTGCTTTCCTTTTCTCACTCTCGCTCCCTTTGAAAGTAAGTTGCACACATCCTACCGCTTTGTCCCTAAATACTTCAGCATGTATTTCCTCAGAACAAGGACACAGTTACAGAACTACCGTTAGCAAATTTAGTATTGATACAGCAATTTCACATCCATGTTTCAGTTTTGTCAATTGACTCAGTAATGTCCTTTGTAGCTTTTTACCTGCTCGATACAGATCTGGTCTAGGACTGTATGTCGCATTTAGCTGTCATGTCTCTTTAGTCTTTCTTAATCTGGAACAATTCCTTAGCTTTATTTGTCTTTCCTGAGATTGTCATTTTGTAAAGAAAACAGCCGCCCCCTGTTTAGATAGAATGGCCCTCCCTTTGGGTTTGATGTTTCCCTCATGATTAGGTTTGCTGTACATCCCTCTCAGACTCTTGCATAGGAGATGCCTGTTTCTCACCTATCATATTCCGTGAGGGGGCACACTCCATCCAGCCTTCTCTCACGGGTGATGAGCAGGTTGATACACCGGTCAGGTCTTGTCAAACGCCTCCACTCTATGTGGGAGCTCCTTTAAGACCATACAAGTATCCTGCATGTCACCAAAACCCCCTCATCAATTTAGTGTCCATTGTTTATTGTTGCTTATATTGATCTCTAGCATGATGAGTACAAAGTGATGGTTTCCAGCACTTTCTGCACCTCTACTTGTCAGCAGATGTCATTATACTGTAAACAAGAGCACTCCCTTCTCTTCTGCCTATCTGCCTTTCATCCACCATCCATCTATCCATCCACCATCTATGTGTCCACACATCCATTCACACATCTATTTATGCATACATTCATGCATCCATTCACCCACCCACCATCCATGCATGCATGCATACATACATACATATATACATACATTTATCTATTTCAATCATCTATCTTATCGATATGGACACATAAATTTATAATTTTTCAATGATTTATATTTCATGTTACATTTGTTAATTATTTTGCTATTAGAAGTGTTTCAGATTTGGCCTGTGGGAGCCCCTTCAAGTTGCCTCCTATGTCCTTTGGCATCTTTGTTTTTTTCTTACCTTTTGGCATAACAAAACGCTTAATATTCATCTCCCAACCTCCTCCTGTCCCAGACTAGCATCAGCCACTGCTCCAAGAAGCCCTGCTTCCTTTTGGTGGGAAATGTGATTAGAAACCAAGATCTAGGTGAGGCTTATCCATTACTATTGGGGTAAGCCCTTTCAAAAGAAACATCTTAGAGCTAAAAACTATCCCATCCATGCGCATGTGCACACATAACACTTGTCCTTTTAAATCTCTGTTTTCTGAGTTTTGGAAGTTTGAGGAGCATGTGGAGTATTTGGTGGTTGTCATCTCAGAAAAGGGCAGTTATATCCCTAGGGAACTTCAACCACACTTGGGAGGGATTAATAGATGCTGTGAATCCTAAAGGTGAAATTCTGGGCACGTGCTCTTTTCATAAGTTCACTCACAGGGAGAGAGGCTCCAAGGTTTCTATTGGCTACCACATCTAGTGGGACCTTCCAATACTGTCCCAAAGCCTTCTTTCGAATGCACGCTCCTCATGTTCCTTTGTCCTCTCTCCAGTTTGTCTAATGTGATCTCTGTCCCTGCTCCAGCACTCAGCTTTCTCAATGCAGTTGTTCATAGCATGCATTACTGAGTCTGTCCTGTACCAAGTCCAGCTCGTTGCTGGCTGGGTCCATACCGTTCTGTTAGACTGTGAGGTCCTGCCCAGCAAGAAGTGTTCCTAGGTTGTTTTTCTATACTGCAGGGAGCACAGCTTGGTGGTATTGTCTGTGTGCAGTGGGTGCAGCGGGATAGTGATGGTGAGTCCCTGTTTTCCTGGTTGCGATGGCTGCTGAGAACAGCTTCCCATTGTTCTTCATCTGAGCCTGCAGAGCTGCCAGGAGCTCCTGTAAGTGCCTTTCATAGAGAGACGCATGGACAGGAGCAGCGCACAAAACATGGCTTCTTTGGGTGGAGAGCCAGGGCTCAGATTTGAGACATCCTCCAGGACACGTCGTCCAGGTCTGGCGCACGGGGGTCTGGTGAGAAGCACTGGAGTGTGCATATTTGATTAAGCCAGGCTCTGGGTCCTAGGGGTTCATGTGGTCAGCATCTCGCATCCTGGGGGTTGGACTGAATAGCAGTTGCAAAGCAGGAACGGTCTCCTTTGGACGTAGTGAGAGACAACTGCTGCTTCTGTGTTCAGATGTGTAATAGTTAAGCAGTGCTCTTGTCGGCACAGCCAGGCTGCCCAATTAAACAACACAGAGGTATTTCAGGGGCCATGGGACATTTATTACTTCACATCTATATGCCCCAGACTTTCAGACAAATCCAGACAACACAATACGTCATGAAATGAGGGCCATTTAAATATGTCACATTATTTGCCATCACCATAAACCTGCAGTCAGTATTATAACATTCATAATTTAGAGACAAATGTGAAAAACCCCTTTCTACAGACACATTTAATCAGTGCTGATGAGCCTTCAATGCCAAGGCTGTGTGGTATTGTCATCGCTAGGAGTGGGGGTTGTCTTTTAGCTCAGAAAAAACATGGCTGTTCTCAGTGCCCAGTGCAGGCCTGTGCAGCTGGCATGTGTGAGTAGAGCTGTTATTAAAATGTGGTCTCATCCTGCATCATCCCTTGTGTCTGTGGGTTCTGAAACACTATCAAGGAGTGATAGTATGCATAAAAGCTAAAGAAAGTATAAAATGCAAGAGTCGGGGAAGCCGAGATGGCTCAGCGGGTTAAGCACTTGCTTTGCAGCCCTGGGGACCGAGGATAGAATCTCGGCCCCAGCCTATGTGGAACCACATGCTGAACTGGGCTGTGCTTCCCATGCGGGAGGCCCCCAGTTTGTTTCTTGTCCCCCAGTTCGGCCCCTGGCTGGAGGGGACGTGCCTCCCATGCAGGAGGCCCCCAGCCCAGCTCCCGCCCGGCATGGCCCCCACCCACCTGTGTGGACCGAAACCATGTCGAAACTGATGACATGCAGCTGTGGAGACAGCTCTGGGCCCACCCCCTTCTCTCTGTCTCTCCCTGTCTCTCTCTGTCTCTGTTTCTTTCTGTCTGTCAAAAACAATTAAATACATCTTTTTAAAAAATAAAAATAAAATGCAAGCGTGTATTCTCCTAGGAGATGGAAGGACCGTCACAGATCTGTAGACTCACAACTTGAGCGTGGGAAAGTGGCCTGGGACCCCAGGGTGAGCGGCACGTGTGATTTTTTCGTATGCTGTGCTTTGTGATTCAGAGACTGGATCTATCAAGGAAGGCTTCTAGGTGGAGGTGAAATTTGAAAGGAAACCTGAAGGATGGGTAGTGTTTGGCTTTGTGAGGGCCATCCAGGCAGAAGAAAGAGTGTCGGCAAAGGAGGTGGAGGTGATTGTGTGCAGAGATTGGAGAGGGAGTGGACGAGGCCAGAAGGCAGCAAATCAGAGAAATGAAAGACAAAGGAAAAGACCAGTTTGTAGAGTAAAAATACCTAAATAAAGCCTCCCTATAACAGGAAGTTTAAAGAAAGGGAAGGACATGCTATTTCTGAGACTGTCGTGTGGACTTGCTGTATTAGCTTATTAATCCTCAGAACAACTGAGCTAGGTGAATACTGTCCTTCTGTAACAGAGGAAGAAACTGAAGCTCAGAGATGGTGCTCACAGCACTCTTCTCTTCAGCACAGTCTGCAGGGTCTTTGAGGCAGGAACCTGGATTGGACAGTCCCTCTAGTACCTGCTAGCTGAGTACCGGGATAAGCTAAGTCACTGAACTTCAGTTTCCTCGTCTGTAAGGCATGGATGGTGAGATTTCCCTTGCCTGCTAGGTTGTAGGGAAAAGTTCCGCTACACTGTTTACAGCAGTGCCTGGCATGTCGCTGGCACTCAGGACCGGCTCACCAGTCTTGGAATCTTGTATATGGGAAGCGAAGTAAACTCGAGGAGCACAAGTGAGGGGTTCACTGAGCCTTTGATCACCCCAAACGAGGGTGCGTAGCATGCATCAAACTCAGTGTGCTGCGCCACTAAAAGCACACACACAGCACGTGCATTCAAACACACATGCGTGTGCACACATGCACACTAACGCGTGTGCCCGCACTTTGTCTCTGACCTCTGTCCCTTTCTCAAGCCTGTCTTCTACTTGACCCCCCTCAGCTCTGGAATGCCCGGAGAACAGCCACTTTGAGGAATGCATGACGTGTACGGAGACCTGTGAGACCCTAGCCCTGGGCCCCATCTGCGTGGACAGCTGTTCTGAGGGTTGTCAGTGTGATGAGGGCTATGCCCTGCAAGGCAGCCAGTGCGTCCCCCGGAGCGAGTGTGGCTGCAACTTCGAGGGGCACCAGCTTGCCACCAATGAGACCTTCTGGGTGGATCTGGACTGTCAGATCTTCTGCTACTGCAACGGCACAGACAACAGCGTCCACTGTGAGACCCTCCCCTGCAAGGACGATGAGTACTGCATGGAGGACGGCGGCCTGTACTACTGCCAGGCCCGCCTGGACGCCTCCTGCATTGTCTCGGGCTACGGTCACTACCTTACCTTCGATGGCTACCCCTTCGACTTCCAGACGAGCTGCCCGCTCATCCTGTGCACCACAGGAAGTAGGCTGAGCTCAGACTCTTTCCCCAAGTTCATCGTCACCGCCAAGAACGAGGACCGGGACCCATCCCTTGCCCTGTGGGTCAAACAGGTGGATGTTACCATGTTTGGCTACAGCATAGTGATTCACAGGGCCTATAAGCACACGGTGCTGGTGAGTAGTCACAGGCCGGACATCCGGAAGGCGGTCGTGGGATGGGAGCACGGAGTCCTGGGTCAACAGCCAGGCTGGTTCGGAACCTAAGGAAAAGCCGGGATAGGATGCGAGAGCAGAGAGGGGCGCTCGCGAGCTTCTGTTGCTTTATCTGACAGATAAGAACACGGAGCCTCAGAGAGAAAAATGATCTGACCAAGTCACAGTCACCGAATTAGGAACACAGCCAGCTCTAGAAACGGTGCCTTTAGTAGGGAGGTATTTTGGAGAGACTGCAGATCTGTCAGTTCGAATCCTATCATGGCCATGGCTGTGTGGCCTTAGGCAGACACGCCATCTGGCAAAAAGAACACATGCCCAGCACAGCTCAGGCATCTATATGTGGCACTACTGCCTAGTATACTTTCCTTTTGGGGCCATCAGAACCATACTGCCTGCTCTGGCCTCGCCCCTCGTCTAGTCTAGGCTGTCACAGGATTTGGGAGTTCAGGAGTTTGGCAGGGATTTGGGAGCACTCGGGGGGCTCTCCTGTGATCTCCCTATTCACCTAGGCCTCCGTGCCCTCTTTCTACCCTTCCCACCTCTTTACCCCCTTGACCATGAAGACAGAAGCACGTTGTAGCGGAGGGGCTTTGTGCAGCCCTGACTCAGCCAGGACATTGGACCAGCTCAGGCCTGGCTGCTCTTCTGAGTGGGAGGTGGACACAGGCAAGCCAGCCAGGAGCCGCTGGCTCCGCCTGCTGGGGGAGCTGACTTGGGGCTAGCCTCGCCACACCATCCTTGCTGGTCTGTGGCAGAACTCATCTCTAAGGACACTCCTTTTCACCTTGTACACATTCTCTTTCAAATTCTGGTCTGTAACTAAAGGCTAAGCAACTACTGATTCCTTTCCTTCCTTAGGATTTCCTAAACCTCTGCTCTGACCATGAGAGGTTTCTAAGCTTCATAAACTCTCTCCCCTTGCAGACCTATTGGAAATGTGCCTTCTTAGCATCTAAGGTAGAGGTCTCACTATGCCCTTTCTTCCCTTTCTTGGATATACTTAACCCCCTGACTGTTTCCCTCTGTGCTTCTCATACCAGCTGGTCACTATAGCCATCATTGCATTAATCATACTATATTTTTTGATGATGTTCATGTCTAACTCACTCAGTCCTAACTGTGGGCTTCTTAGGGGTGGGAACCATGCCTAACTCATTTTTACGTTAAATGAATATATAGTGCCCTGCATGTAATGGCACTCAAAACATTTGTCAAGTGAGTAGATGAGGTGACATAACACCTTTCTTCCAAGGTTCCTTTCTATGACTTTCATTTTGCTACTGATCACATTAGGTATATATCAGACACTTCGCTTTGAGCCACATAAGGTTTCCAAGAGATGTCTGCCCATTGTAATAACTTTCCTCTATTCCATTTTCATTGTATGTGTTAAAAAAAATGTATCAATCATTTTGTCCATGTGGCTTGCATCACTTTTGTCCTTTTCTCCTCAACTGATGTCTCTCTACTGTTAGAGTTATTCATTTTTATGCAGTTTCTTATTGCCTTGACATTCAACACTCTTCTACCTTTCTACTTTGCTGTGTTTTTTCTTCTTTTAAAATACAATCTGTTTATAGGACCTGCCTCATCTAATGTATTATGAAATCATATTTTCTGCCTTGTGTTACATGCTTTCAGTTTTTGGGGTATATAGACATTGGGGGCTACACATGTTCTTTTCTGACACATTGGATCTTTGTGGGCACTTATCCTTCTTCACACTCCCTTCTTTCCTTCATGGTAGCTATTCCCACTCCCACTGCATGTTTCTCTCCCTTTCCCTTTGCATTATGGCTAAGGACTAATGGGTTAGCTCAACTTCCAGGCACGTGTCCTGCTTTAATCTTGCGTGGTGCACTCATGGCTAAAGTCAAGAGTATGAGACCCACAGTGCTGGCTTCCTCCCATGAAGCGATGGAAAGGTATGGGTGTGTTTCTTAGGGCTGCCCTTACAAAGTATCACAGACGAAGGGGCTTAAAGAACAGACACTTAGTCACTCCCAGTTCTGGAGGCTAGGAGTCCAACATCAGGGCCACCTGTGTCAGCAGGGCTGTGCTCCCTCTGAGGTTCTAGGAAGAAGCTGCCCCAGGCCTCTTCCTAGTTCCCCGGGTCTGCTGGCTTGTGGCAGCGTTCACTGCAGAACGCTGCTCTGTCTTCACATGGCCCTTCCCTGCCGTGCCTTGTTTCTTTGTGCCAAACCTCTCCTCTCTCTCTCCTTTTAAGGGCACTAGTCGGTAGACTGAAGGTCCACCCGCATCTAGTATGAATTCATCTGAATTTGATTATATCTGCAAAGACCCTATTCCACAGGTACTAGGGGTGAAGACTTCAACATATCTCTTTGGGGAGACAACGCAACCCACAACAGGGGATAATCAGAGAGCAACGGGCATCAAGGAGGAGCTGATGAAAGGGCTGAAGGACTTTTTGCCAGGGCTCAGCTTTCTAAGTCACCTAGCTATCCTAAGTGCCCAAGCTGGGAACAGAGCATATAGCTTTCGAATCTCTGACAAGAAGGCCAAGTTCAGAATGCATTAAAGGTTTTTATCTTTGGGGACCTGGGGGGACAGATTTACCCTTTACTTTGAATTATTAACATGCATTCCAGAGCTTGTTCAGTGATTTGCATGTGTTTTTCCCATGATGTTATTATTAGTCACCGTCTCTCCCTGAGAGAAAAGCAATGGCCATCCTAATGACTGTGCAATGAAGTGCCAGGCCAAGTAGTGCAGAGCCCTGGGTTTTTGTTGGTGCTGTCAGAAATGGAGGTGACAGAGAAGTGACACCTTGGGACCCAGGGTCCTTCTGTGACTCTGACCTTTCCTGCATCAAGCAGTAGTGACAGACATGGGGAAATACATTAAGGGACAACTAGGAATAAATATGCCATCTGTATACAAGACAGGGTTGTGGGGTGAGGACCAGCAGGGGAGACACTCCCTGGACACTGAAGGAGCCCCCATCTCGGCTATCTGCAGCCAGCGCCCAGTCGTGGTGGCCTCTCTCCCGCCCTCTCCCCCAGCCTTCAGCATAGACGAGTCCATCATGGTCCAGGTCAAGGAGAAGGTTCTGAGGACCCTCCCAGCCAGTGTCTTTATCACTGACTGCCACACCCCTGGCCATCCGAGAAGAGTGAGGTTTTGAACATCACTCTAGCTCTAGTTTGATGAGCTTCTCTTGATGCCTATTCTGTGCCAGGCCCTGATGGTAACAAGAGAACCAAACCTGTCTTCAGAGAATTCAGGGTCTAGTGGGAGAGACAGACCTGTTCTCAGGGAATGTGGGTGTCCAGTGAAGTGCTACAAAAATGTGACACACGGAGGGTTCTGGGAACACAGAAGAGGGCTTGCCTATGCCAGTGGAGGGCTCCCCAGGATGCTTTCTGGAAAAGATGGCCCAGCTGAGCCCTGAAATACATTAATCAGGCCAAGAGTGAGGGAAGGGCTTTCGAGGGAAAGGAAGACCTAGATGGGGAGCAAAGTGCGGGGTGTGAGGGCACCTCAGAACAGCTGAACATGCCGGAGAAGCAGGTCAGGGCCCGTTTTAAACAACTGGCCCTTAATAGGCAAAATCTCTCCCCAAACCACGTGGTCTTGTTGGTAGCCCTGAAATATTTGAAATACATTTCTCCACACGCATCCGCACGCCCTCGTCTCTTTCTCCTCTATGCCATCCTCCTCCATCCATCAGGCTCCGCATCCATACCCGCCCATCCCTTCCTCTGCCTCCTCCTCCTCTGTTCTTTCTTTCTCTTCATTTCTCACTCACAGGGAAACGGGGTGGTGAGGTCAGGATGAGGGCGACGTTCATGGAGCTTCAGAGCCTGTCTGAGTCAGAGGGCATTTCTTTCTCAGGGTTGTCCTGGGCAGTGTCAGAGCCTCCCAGCCCTTCTCACCAACCCCATTATAACGCCTCCCCAACGTGTCGCCTCCTGCTTGACAGCCAATAACACAGCGAGACTCAGGAGGAGAAGCAAGCGGCACACGGGAGCCGTGGGGTGCAACGCTTTCGGTGTACTCGCGTGGGAGCCCCTGTGGCCCGCATTTCTGTCAGTGAGCATCCATCTGTGTTCTGTGCTTACAGAACACTGTCTCCAGGCCTCCCATTGAGAGAGTTGTGCTCATCAGGTGTGATGTCCCTCGTCCTTCCACCTGTCTGCAGCCTGTCACTGAAATGACGGAGCGCTGTGTCCTCCTCCCCTCCTCTCTTTCAGGTACCATGCCTGTCTCTCATCTCCTCGCCCCACTGTGTCTTTAGCCCATAAACACATTCATTCATCTCCTTTCCCTCCTGTGTCTTAAACCCACAAACATGTTCATCATAAGACAAACCTGGACCCTGATTCTACACTAACTTCTATCCAATCTCTCCTCTTTCTGTCCAAACTCCTGGAGACAGCCATGTCTTCTGTTTGCTGTTTAACTTCTGCAATCTGACTTCTGGTCTCATCATTCTACGGACGTTCTCTTAAGGTCACTGGTGGTTCTTCTTTTGCACAACGATGGGTCTTTTCCAGGCTTTGTCTCATGGGCCTCACTGACATGTGTGGCATTGCACACCAGGCCCTCTCATGACCCCAGCCCTCCCCACCTCGCCAGCTTTATCTCCCACCACTCCCGAGGTCACATTTTGTGCTCCAGTGGCACTAATTGCTGTAATTCTTCATATTTATTGGGGTCTTTTGTTTTTCTATCCTCTCGCCCTTTTCTTGGGATTTCCTTTCCTTGCTTTCATTCCTTCTTGATTAGCCAGCTTCTACTCATCCTTTAGAACAAGGTGTGGGCTTCATCTCCTGCAGGCACCCCTGATTCTGTCCCAGGCTGAGTCCCGTGCCTGTGCATCCATTTGTCTCTGTTGCTGCTTTGATGAGACGATGTGGTTATTATCTATGTGCTTGTCGCTCCACATGCCTGTGAGCTCCTAGGAAAAGGGCCTGCATTTAGCACAGTGCCTGCGTGCAGGAGTGCCAGATCGATGGCTACTGGATGAATGCATGCATTTGGCCTAGAAAAGTACCGTATCTGTAGAAGAGGAGATAGTGGAGTTGAATCTGAAGGGTGAATACTGCCCCACAGGGGAGACAGGGGGAAGGTGTCATTGTCTGAGATGGGGACTCTTGGGAAAGTGAAACACACCAGAGAAGAGAGCTCAGCACAGATATGGTCTAAGCTGGGGTCCAAAGGCAGCCGGGGCCACTAGAAGCTCATGACCTCCACACAGAGTCGGTGCCCTGTGGGGGTCAGCCAGTAGCCGAGCTAGGATGGGGAGGGTGGGTTGGAATGGGGGTCATGACCTCCTGGGTCATGTGACTCCCATGGATCTGAGGCCAGCTGTGAATTATTATTAGTTCATAGTCACAGTGGCTGAGGATGCGGCCCCAGGCAGGATACAGAAGCACCACCACTCGAAGCAAAGGCGATGGCAGGGTGGACGGATGCATCTTGGGCCACTTGGGGAATGCCACGTGTTGGGTATTGCTGGGGTGAAGGACATAAGTGGACTGAGGGTGTGGGAGGCAGAGGTCAGCTCCTGGAACACCTGCATGGTGAGCTGAGCGTATCAGACATTTTAGTCAAGCCGTGGCGAGAGTTTTAAGTATTGGATTAACTGCTTTCAATTGCATTAAGAAATACTGGAGTGGCATTAGTGAATGAGTGAGTGTGTGTGTGTTTGGGGGGAGGTGAGGGGGTAGGGGGAGTAGAGTAGCAATACCAGAGCAGGGAGCCCAGACAGGAGAGCATTCAATAGTCAAAGGGAAAGGTGAGGACAGTCTGAATTAAAGCAGCACTGCAGGGGTGAGGGAAGGCTGTCAGCTAGGACCAGAGCTCAGGAAGCCAGGATGGGGGAAGCTGGGATGGCTCAGTGGGTTAAGCGCTTGCCTTGCAGTGCCGGGGACCCAGGATCGAATCCCGGCCCTGGCCTGTGTGGACCCATATGTTGTACTGGGGAGTTCCCCCAGTTCAGTTCTCTCTCTATCTCTGTATCTCTCTCTTTCTCAAAAAAAAGATTTTAGGGGAAGCTGGGATGGCTCAGTGGGTTAAGCGCTCACTTTGCAGCGCTGGGGACCAGGGATCGAGTCCCGGCCCCGGCCCGTGTGGACCCATATGCTGAACTGGGGAGTTCCCCTAGCTCAGTTCTCTCTCTGTCTCTCTCTGTCAAAAACAATAAAAAAAAAAGGAAGCCAGGATGAAGGCATTTCTGGTCAGAAAGCAACCTCAGAATGTCCCCCTAGAGCGGTATCTACTTCTCCCACGAGGAACACCAGTTCTCCTCTTAGTCCCCAAAGCCATCTCTTTTCCCGTCATGCACTCACTCAGGCACAGGGAAAGGTTTTGGCTCATCTGAATCTAAATGGTTCAGGGGAGTGCAGTTCTGGAGTTTTATACTAAGTAGGCTGACCAGACGTACCATTTTAAATGGAACAGAAAAAAAAAGTACTGTCCCCTTTAAAATGGTACATATGGTCAGCCTAATAGTAAGGAGTTCCCTTGTTTTCTGAATTAAAAAATATAGGGGCGGAAACGTGTCACATGCCATCCCTGTGTGAAGTATTATGCTGAGTGCCTGGTGGGTAGCCGGGAGAAGGTGGATATAAAGATCACTAAAGTGTGGGTCCTCAAGTAGCTCATAACCGTGTAGGTGAGAAAAATGTAGATGACCAGTCACGAGGAAGACTGTGAGGTGTTTCAGCAGCAGTGTGTGTCTGCTTGGTCTTGGCTGACGGTGGAGAAGAATACAAGAGAAGTATAAGTAACAGGTCTGGTTGCCCAGACAAGGGGGTGATTAATTCTGACCGCAGGCTCAGATAGTCTCGGTTAATGGAAGAGCAGCATTTGAGCAGGATCTGTTAGATGACAGGGGTGTTGATGGGTGAAGAATGGCTCCCTAGGCAGAGGCAAATAAAGTCACACTTCAGAAAAAAAGATACAGATATAGATATAGATGATATAAATATAGACATAGATGTAGACATAGAGATATATAGATATACATATAGCCCCAAAGGAATTAATACATTGAGACTTGCCTAAAATAAACCTACAGTAGATTTGGAAGTAGAAACATGGGCATTCCAGGTTTGGGTATTTTGTCTAATTTTAATTAAATTCTTATTACCCTCTTATTTTCTTGCAGGAATCAATTTGAACTCCTCAGGGAAATAATGCTATGTAAACAGAAGGCTGTGAAATAACTAGGTATATTAATGTACAAAGGATTGTCATTTAAGTGTGTTCAAATCCTAATCAGAGTAGCTGACTGACATAAATGACACTAAGTACGAAGATGGAATTCGACCTGTTGACCCTCCCCCTGGGACTCCCTCTCTAGTCATCAGGAAAAGAGCTGGGAGAGCTCTGCAGTTTCTCTCTCCAACCCCTCTTTCTCTTGCAGGTCAACAATGAACGGCTATATCTGCCCCTGAAGTTGGGACAAGGGAAGATAAACATCTTTTCCTTTGGCTTCCATGTGGTGGTGGAAACGGACTTTGGCCTGAAGGTCGTGTATGACTGGAAGACCTTCCTGTCCATCACAGTGCCCCGGAACATGCAGAACAGCACGTATGGCCTGTGTGGCCGCTATAACGGCAACCCGGACGACGACCTGGAGCTGCCCATGGGTCTGCTCGCGTCCAGTATCAGTGAGTTTGGGCAGAGCTGGGTGAAAAGGGACACGTTCTGCCAGGTGGGCTGTGGGGACCGCTGCCCTTCCTGTGCCAAGGTGGAAGGTTTCTCGAAGGTGCAGCAACTGTGCAGCCTGATCCCCAACCAGAATGCTGGCTTCACCAAGTGTCACAGCAAGGTCAACCCCACCTTCTTCTACAAGAACTGCCTGTTCGACTCGTGCATCGATGGGGGCGCGGTGCAGACCGCCTGCAGCTGGCTGCAGAACTACGCCAGCACCTGCCAGACGCAGGGGATCGCAGTGACTGGCTGGCGGAATTACACGTCTTGCTGTGAGTCCTTCTTGTTATCTCACCTTGTGTGCTGAGGGGTGTGGGCAGGCCGGTCTTCCACGTCCGTAGGTGTCAGTGCAAACTGAGCAGAGCACTTTGGAGCTGATTGGTTACCCGACACAGATCTATAACCTCCCAGAGCCTTTATTTCCTTCTCTATAAACTGGGGTTAGTTCCGCTTGTTTCGTGTGTTGCTTAAAGGATGGAATAAGATCATTCATATAAAGCACAGGATCCCATATGTGGCATTGGAACTCAACAAGTGCATCATGAAATTCTAACAAAGGGCTAATGGGGGAAGAGTTAGTAGGTGAGTGAGTGAGTGAGTAAGTTAGTAGTTACTTAGTTCTAGAACCTCATGGGCCCATCATTACACTGGCAATTTATACGCTTCCTCTAAGTGTGTTATTCTCTGTGATCCATGTATGTCGTATATCAGACTTTGAGCTTATGAGACATACCAAGATGTTTAGAGCATTAGAAAAAGAATGAAAACCCCTGGATTTTGGATTTTAGCCTTGCTCTGTCCTTAAGGATCCGTGTGACCTTGGAGCATTTCATTTTCCTCCCTGGTTCTTAGTGCCCCCCGCCCCCCACATGATGCTGTGCTGATGCTGCTCTCGACACCATTTATGCTACAGAAGCACCAGGAGGGTCAGATCAGGTAACTGGCAGCACAGCACAGTCCATGTGGCCTGAATGGTATTGTTACATTAATGGCTTGCTGTGATCCAAGCCTGGTGCTCAACACTTCATTAGCATTATCTCCTTCATTCTCCTCAATAACCCAATTCATTGGGGAGAACCTGAGACACAGAGGAGGTAATTAATTTGCCTAAGGCCGTGGGATCTCAGTGGCAGCCTGGATTTGACCTTCTAACCCCAAAGATCATGCATTTAACCCCTACACTGTCCTGCTGTGCTATGTACTGAAACAATTTGCCTGCACTTAGCACACCACAATAGGAAAAGACTGAGAGGAAAACCATTGGCCTTTGGCCAATCTGTCTAAGTCTGTTTTCCCATCTCAATCTCATTAACTGTAGCACATTTCTTTTTAGACTTAACTGTATGAAAAGGCTACAAATCGATGCTGTCTGCATAGAACTCTAAATAAGCGATACAGCAGGGGTCCCTGAGAAAAAACCCGATTTGCATTCTGGAAGAGGGCGATTTGGATGAAAAAACAGAAACATTATTATAGTTTAATGTTCACACTGTTAGTTTACATTCCACGTAATTGGATTCCTGTAGATTGTGGGAGGAAGTGGGGAGATGGAGGGAAAAGATGCCAAGACCATTTCTTCCAGGCTCAGGCCTTGGGTGAGAGGTTGGGGTCATGAGTCCAGTAAGAGTGACTTCACAGACTGACTGACCTTTGATGACCTCAGTGAAATAATTACATCTATAATGAAGTCAGGGTATGGACAACGTCCAGAGTTACCCTGCATTTATGAGGGTCAGCGCAGTGGGGCCAGGGGACTCCCCTTTGTCCAAATCAGAAGACAAGGTGGTGGGCCCAACAACCTGGAAATGATGCAGGATGGGGAAGGGTTTTAAGAACATTCTGCTGGCGTCTTCTTGAGGCCTACCACAAGGAGTCGCCTCTTTCCTGCAGCCGGGCCATGGTGGCTGGGATGAGGAGTGAGACATAGAATATGCTTAAATCATTACTTCTAAACTGCAGTGAGCAGGAAGATCATAGGGAGGAATTATTTTTATAGGGGGCCCATACCAGGACCTCTCACCTTAAACTATGGGTCTCAGTTTTTGTGCCTCAGGGGAAGGAAAAAGAGTTGTTAAGAAGCCCCTCCAACATTACCTCTGAGGATGAAGACCTTCCTCCCTTTACAGCACTTGGACCCATTGGGCTAACAGTGGTGCAGGATGAAGAACCAGTTATGGAAAGGGAGACTTCATGAAGCACATGCAGACCATTTCCCTTGTCCTCCGGCCCCTCTACCAGCAACCCTTGTCTCTCCCCTCCTCAAAGTCCCGTGCAGACATTGGCTGCCTCCTCTATACACAGTAATGGATCCAAGGCACTCAGAGCAGAGCTGGTCCTGTCTCACCCTTAGCCTTGGACTCCATCCCTGCAGCCACCAGGGCTTACCTGCACCCATCACAAGAGAGTTAGGCCATCCCCTACCTTGGCATTTCAGGATAGGAGCGAAGATCCAAAAGAGAGCACCTGAAGGGATGATGGCAATGACTGGCAAAAGGAAAAGCTAAAAGAAGAGAAAAAATATATACTATGAAGATGACATGTGGGTGGGGATGGGGGACGGGCACTGTTGGAGGCAGCTTTGTTTTCCATTTTAAAGTTCAGAAGCAGAGAAAAGCTGTGGGAAACTGAGTCTCAAGCCAGCCATTTACTCTGAGAGACTGGGGAATGTGAGAAGTCTGTCTTGACCATGATTGTTTGTAACTGTGTTTGATGTGACTTCAACCACTTAGATGTAAGGGCAGAACTAACATCCTCCCTTCCCTCATTCTAAGAATGAATGCAATCCACCATCACAGGTTGAAATGGTGCTTTTCAGGAGAAAGGGGGTTAAAGCAGAATTTCCCATTGGTAACAAAGTAGAATGCTGGTGTTCCTTAATATTTCAATGATTATTAGCAATTCCTAACAATGAAATAATTGATTACTCAGTTACCTTATTTGTAAATACATTGGAAAACTTCTTCATCCAAGGTGAACAAATAGGTTTAGAGAGGAAAGAGGAGGTACATTGTCTTACTTAGTGACACCTCCTTAAAATTCATTCAGCCTAGTCTATCATTCTTTCAGTCCCTTAATGGGGGACTTAAAGTACTACAGTAAGAGAAGAAAATAGTAAATGCATAGCAGTTACTTAGCTCTATGTGCCAGGCACTGTTCTAAGGGCAAAATGCATCCTCATCCCCAACAGCCACGCTGTAGAGTGGGCACGGTCACTAGTAACATTTTCTAGAGGAGGAAACTTACCCAGGGGAAGTGGCTCCAGAGACGGTGCAATGTTGCCTCCCTGACCCTGGTCAGGCCTGCGGAGCTGGGCTCCCGGTGCTGGAGGGTATGGGCAGCTCTGTAGAGTCAGGGATGAGGTGGTGTCCTCCAAGAGGACAAAATGTGACAGTGTCTCATAAACCAGGCCACAGAGTGCCAGACACCTGGTCAGTGCTCAGTCAAGGGTGAGCATCGTTATCATTTTCCCTTTTGTCAGATGCAGCTTTTGCTGCTTCAGAGTCCTGGGTCCAAAGTATGCTAAGTGGAGGTTTTCCTACATAGTTCTCTGTAGCTCCAATCAACTCCTCTTCAATAACAACAACAACAACAACAACAAAAGTTCTATCACTGCAACTCCAGCAGCTACTCCTATTAATAGCTGAATTTTCCCTGAAGCGCCAGGCTCTATACCAGAAACTTTGCAAAATCACACCTCATTTTAGCTTAATGACTACTTGATGAGGGAAATATTGTTATACCCATTTCACAGATGAAGAAAAGAGGCTTAGAGAGAGTATCACCTGCCCAGTTAGCACTGCTAGTTAGTGGCAGAGCCAGGGCTCAAACCAGGCCAGTCTGACTCCAAAGCCCTTGTCCATTCTGTTGCACCACATTGCTCTGCAGGCACCCAGATGTCCTGCATGCCTGGACACAGAAGCAAGAGGCAAACTGTGACTATTCTGGAAGCCAGGTGTCCAGCCCTCATCACACTGTGACTATGCTGGAAGCCAGGTGTCCAGCCCTCATCACACTGTGACTATGCTGGAAGTCAGGTGTCCAGCCCTCATCACACTGTGACTATGCTAGAAGTCCAGGTGTCCAGCCCTCATCACACTGTGACTATGCTAGAAGTCCAGGTGTCCAGCCCTCATCACACTGTGACTATTCTGGAAGCCAGGTGTCCAGCCCTCATCACACTGTGACTATTCTGGAAGCCAGGTGTCCAGCCCTCATCACACTGTGACTATGCTGGAAGCCAGGTGTCCAGCCCTCATCCCTCATGACTTTCAGTACTTCATTTGGGTTGAGAAAATAGGTATTAGAAATTTTAAAGTTTGTCTTCAAGAATCAAATGTTTATTAACCATCTGCTATCTTCTTAGCACTGTTTGGGGTGCCATGGAAGAATCGGAAGTCTAAACTATGAAGTTTGTAGTCTGGTTGGGTAAAAAGGACAAGCATACTTGAACCGACCGACAATGGACACCTCTAAATTGGTAGTATATTAAAATGTGTTGTCAAGATTCAGTAAGGAAAATAAGTTCATCCTGGCATGTGAGCAGAAAGACCGACCAGTAGAAAGATAAGGAGTCCAGATGGGCCCAGCCTCTAAGGTGAAATGAGTATAAAGTGGCACATTTCAAATCACTGGGGGGAAATAGCTAGATTCCTCCTTCACTTCTCGCTCCAGAGTGAAATGAACCAAGGTCAAACAAAAACAATTCAGTTATAAAAGCACGAGAAGAAAACAAGAGTTTTTTGTTTTTGTTTTTTTGGTTTGGTAACCTTGCAGTAGAAAGGGCCTTTGTAAGCAAAACACCCAACGCCACAAGGAAAAAACCTGATAAACTTCACCACTTCAAAATGTTTTGTTTCTATATTACAAAAACAGAATTAAAAAACAATCAAACAAATGTACAAAAAAAAAACCCAATAAGCAAAATCAAAAGACAAATGATATTTTGTAACACATGACAAGTGGAAGTCTATTTTTAATTTATGAAGAAATTTTACAATTTAATAAGACAAAAATTGAACAAGAGGAAATGTGTAAAGGACACGAAAAGGCGGTTTACAGAAAAGACATACAAGTGGATTATAAACAAACGAAAAGAAAATCAACCTCACAAAGACTGCAAACTGAACAAGGCTGTAGCTGATACAGCATTTTTTTTTTCAATTTTTTTAGTGTAATAAAATACATATAACACAACTTTCTTAACCACTGTTAAGTGCACAATTCAGTGGTAAAAGTGCAAATTGTGCAAACAACACCAGCAGCTGTCTCCAGAAAGACTTTAAGTCTTTCGTCTTATAAAACTAGAACTCCATAGCCATTAAACAATAAAATAGCTCTCCATTCTACCCCAGCAACCACTGTTCTACTTTCTGTCTCTATGAACTTGGCTATTTTAGATATTTCATATAAATGGAATCATACCGTATTTGTCATTTTTGTAGTGGCTTATCTGACTGAACATAATGTCCTCAGGGTCATCCATACATATTACAAAATTTCCTCCTTTTTAAGGTTGCATAATATTCTTTTATATGTAATACACCACATTTTGTTTACGCATTTATCATTGATGGATACTTGGGCTCCTTCTACGTTCTAGCTGTTGTGAATAATACTGCTATGAGCATGGGTATATAAATATCTTTTTGAGATAATTCTTTCAAATATTTTGAGTATACACCCAGATGTAGAATTGCTGGATCATGTGGTAATTCCGTTTAATTTTTTAGGAACTTCCGAAGTGTTTTCCACAGTAACTATAACATTTTGCATTCCATCAACAGTGTACAAGAGCTCCAATTCCCTACATCTTTGCTAACACTTGCTATTTCCTGATTTATAAATATAGCCATTCTAATGGGTGTGAAGTCTCACACCCATTGTAGTTCTGATTTGCATCTCTCTGATGATTAGTGATATTGAACAGACTTATTGCTACTTCATATATCTTTGGAGAAATGTCTTTTCAAGTCCTTTGCCCATTTCTCAGTTGGGTTGTTTTTATTGTTGTTGTTGAGTTTTAGGGGTTCTCTATACATTCTGGATAGTAATCCCTTATAGGTATAGCATTTAACCTTTCATATTTCCAAGAATCAGTGTTTGTTGGTACATAATCAATGAGGATGTGGGAAAATAAGCCTCCTCATTAGTCCTGGTAGGAGGAGGAATTAGCTTAGTCTCTTTAGAAGACAATTCGGTTGTATCTATAAGGGATTTAAATGTACCTACCCTTTGACCCAGAAACTCCATTTTCAGATGCACTTACTCATGAGAACAAAGATATGTGCACAAGGATGTTCACTACAGCAGCATCACAAACACATAAAATCATGCAGCAGTACAAAGACAATAATTCAAAGCTAAATGGTATTGAGTAGAAATCTCCACATAATTATTGTGTTTTATACACACTCATTAAAATAAGTTTCTGGGGAGTCCAGGATGGCTCAGCAGGTTGAGTGCTCACATTGCAGCCCCAGGGTCTGAGGATCAAGTTCCAGTTCCGGTCCTGGCTCCCGCCTGTGGGGACCCAATGCTGAACTGGGATGTGCTTCCCACCCCAGGTTGGTTCCTGCCAGGGTGAGCTTCCCATGTGGGAGGCCCAGGTTCAGCTCCCACCCAGGGCATGCCTCTGATGTGGGAGGCCCCCGGCCCACAGGCATGTGCCTCCCATGTGGGAGGCCCCCTGCCCAGTTCTAGCCATGCACAGCCCTGCACCCACCTGTGTGGAATGAAACCAGTTTGAAAACGAATGACATAGAACTATGGAGACTGCTCTGGGCCCTCCTCCTTCTCTCTGTCTCTCTGTCTCTCTCTGTCAAAAACAATAAAATATATACACACATACATACTTACATCTTTAAAATAAGTTTCTATAAAACTTTTAGGCAAACCTGTCTTCACGATTAGCTAACACTTACTGAGTACATATGTTCCAATTGAAGAGCTGAGAATCAGAGCCTGAGTCACTGCTGTGGTCTCTTCCATCTGCTGCGGACCCCGTGCTCTTCCCCAGGACCCCAGCTGCCTTCCATGAAAGCGTCTGCGTGCATCTGCAATGCATAGAACATAGCTGACATGGGTCATTGTACATGCACACACAGACACACATTCACACACACAATACACACATACAGCACACACAACACACATACTCACACACTTAAACACATCCTCAAACACTCACACACAACACACATACTCACACACTCACAAAACTCACACATAACACACATACTTACACATTCACATATACACTCACACACAACATACACAGCCACACACTCACACATATACATACCTACACACAATACCCATACACGCACACTCACACACATACATACACACAACACACAATCATGTACAACACACGCATGACACGCATACACACACTCACAAACAACACATGCTCACACACAACACATACCCACACACAACACACATGCACACTCACACACACTCTTACACATGCACAGCACATACACACAGTACATATTTGTTTTCTTAGAAATCTAAGGGTTCAGGGGACTACTGCTTATAAACTGGTTTGGAAAAAGGTTCTATGGAAGTTCAGAGATGAAGGTGAGTTAGTATTTGTATAATAGTGAGGACTTTTATGAATAAGATTAGACTTCTCCTGGGACTTGAATTTAGATAGGCTGAGAGAATAAAGAAGGACATGTATAATGGAGACCAGTATGAGAGAGGACTTTGGGGGCCCAGGTGAAAAGGGGGAAGGAATTGTAAGTAGTCCAAATCGGTAGTCACAAAATAGTCACAGGGATGTAAAGTACAGCATAGAGAATCTAGTCAATAATGTTGTAATAACTAAGTATGGTGCCAGGTGGGTACTAGATGAATCGAGATCACTTTGTAAATTATAGAAAGGTCTAGCCACTACACTGTATACCTGAAATTAATATACAATAATATTGAGTGTCAACTGTAATTGAAAAATAAAAAAATGAGTGAGGGCCTAACGGTAGGTAGGAATGAGTATGTATTGCCCTGGGCAGCCACCAAGGGGTCTGCCTAGCTGAAGTCAAGATGCTGTTGGGGGAGGGCTTTAATATAGCATGATAGAGGACCTCAAAAAACAGGCTGAAGAGAGGACACACTGTGAGGAACCCAGTTACCTGCATCTGCTCTTCGGTCCACAGTTTAAGCAGTAATAAGTCAGAGTCTTTCCATAAGCAGAGAGGATGGTAACAGGAAAGGGGTAGAGCTCACCTCCCTCCCCTGAACACACACCCTCGGTCTCCCTGAGTGGTGAGCGAGGCCTCAGGAAAAGGCAGCTTGCAGTTCCTGTGAGCTTAGGGGTCTTGACTTGTGTCTTCTGTTCCAGCCGTCACCTGCCCGCCCAACAGCCACTACGAGAGCTGCGTGAGTGTCTGCCAGCCCCGCTGCGCAGCCATCCGCCTGAAGAGTGACTGCAACCACTACTGTGTGGAGGGCTGCCAGTGCGATGCAGGCTACGTCCTCAACGGCAAGAGCTGCATCCTGCCTCACAGTTGCGGCTGCTATGCAGATGGCAAATATTACGAGGTAGGGGGCGCCGCCCGGCTTCTCCCTCCTTGTCAATCATCACACCTCTCTCCAGCACCGGGAGGCTGCTCACCGTTGGCCCATCTCCCCACTCATTATGAAGACTGGGGCGCTTATTCACCAGGAGGGCAGAGAGGTGAAGAACGGGCCCCTAGACTAGGCCGATAGAGGTCCCGTTTTAAACGGGGCAGAAAATAATGATACTGTCCCATTTCAAACGGTACGTCTGCTCAGCCTAGTCTCACTGAGCTAAATTTAAGGTGTCAGTAGGCTGACCAGATGTACTGTTTGAAATGGGACAGCACTGTTGTTTTCTATCCTGTTTAACACGGGATGTCTGGTCAGCCTACCTAGAGGATCCTGCTCGCTGAGGATTACGGTAGATTTGGAACTGCATTTGGACCTCACTCTCTTTCTTCCTTGGCATCTGCAAGGCCCCTGGCCCGCTGCTTCTTCTCCTTACTAGTGTTTGTTTCTCTCTCTGCCATGCCTTTCTCTATGCTCTTCTGAGTTCTTTTCCTGTTCATCTCAGTGTGAAAGCTTCTGATATGGAAATATGATGCCTGGGAATCTGATATTTGTAGCTAAGGACATTTTTCACTGGAAAATGCTGGGCTTGAGGCTGGGCAGAGTGGCTTTCCCTCTTCTGGCTATTGAAGCTCCATAGAAGCTGTGAACACTCCTTAGTGCTGGCCCCCACACCCCCACAGCCTACCCTTTGTTTTTCAGTCTGCAGGGGCTGAACCATAGCTAATGAAGGTGTCTTTTGTAGATGTCACACAGTCACACATATTAGCTCACTAAATCGTTTGCTCTGTACTTTGTAAATGCTTTATGTGCCATAGTCTTTAGCTAGAAAGGTCTTGCCTGGAGAAGGTATTTAGCTTATGGTTCTGCCTCAAGCCCATTCTATTCTCTGTTTAGACAACATCAATGCCTTATATTGGTGAGCAGACAATTAACAACTGCAAATATCGAGTATCTGCTATGTGCAGACCATTGTGCCAGTGGCATTGTTGGGGATGATAAAGTGTGTTCCCTGCCTTAAGGAACTTGAAAATCTATTCTGGAGAGGAAAAAAGAACAACACTTTAAAGAACGAGAGAACAATTACAAAGTAACATGTCAACTAGTGAAAAATAATACTCTATGGAACTAAACATGTTTAAATGAAAAAGAATAGCAGCATTAAAAAAATCGAATTGAAATGTCCAAATTGGAAATAAACTAGGCAAAAAATAAATAGTGTCTCCTTTTTGTAAAGATGTATTGACTTGTTCAAGAACAACTAAAGTTGGTTTTACTTGGAGAATAAATAAAAGAAAATAAATGCTCATGTTACCCTCCGTTTTGTTTTCTATGGGAAATTTGCTTAAATGTTATAATAGAAAGACAGGGAAAAGTAGTTAAATAGTAGAGTGTTTGAAGTTAGCTCTTAGGAATAGTGATTATTTTAAGGGAAAAGGCAGAACATGTGGGAGAAAATAATAATAAATTCTGTTTTCTCACAGTCTGGGAGAAGAGATAACCAGGTTCCAAACTGGAAAAGCCCTTTCCTCAGCTCTGCTCCACCGTCGGGGGGCCTCACTGAAGTGCAGCCAACTAGCAAGGGTGTCGTGCACCTGCCGCACAGGTCCTGGGGGTCTGCATGATGGAACGGGACTTGAGTTTGGTCCTACCTAAACCATGCTAGTTTGAGCATGTCTCTGAGCCTTAGTTGCTCTGTCTAAGAAATGTGACTACTAATAACAACCCAATATGATTGTTGAATAAATAATCTATGCCAGGCGCCTTGCCTAGTACCTGGCACTTAGGAGTTCAATGATTGCTAGCGGCTATTGTTGTTGTTGTTGTTATTCTTCCAGAAGCATTTTCTAAATAAAAAATCCAGGCATGTTAATGAAAGCATGCATATCAAAGCCCTTGGAACTCTCAGGAAAGGCCCAGGACAACTCTTGGCAGCTATCAGTACTATAAACATTATTATCTGCTTCTTATCAGAAAGGCAGTGGGTTTTGGCAGTAGCTTGTATCTGGAAAGTCGCAAGCTCATAGAACAAATCATCCACATGTACTTGTCACAATTCAAACAAGCTTGGGGGCTTGTTTATACAACAGGTTTCTTTGGAAGTAAAGAGAGAACACATCTACCCTAATGAGTGTATCGGATAATCACCCAGCTGTCGTTATGTCTAATTAAGGTAAAGAAAGCAACATTGGGGCCACTTTACTGTGGTACTAATTTCATAATCAAGTTCTGTGGGATGAATTATTTACCCTTGATCATATCCACATACATCAGATTATTTTTCTTTTTCCACTTGTGTAATGTCTGACTTCTTATCAGAAAGAGGCCAGACCTTCCACTGGGTTATGCTGCAGATTTGGTAAGAGAAATGAAGCCAATGGCGAGGCCTGGAAGGAGGGGAGGCTTGGTTCTGGGATCTGCTTCACTTAGAGGATGAAAGAAAGTATCAGCAGTGGCATCTTGAAGTGCATTGTGTTCAGAAAACATCCTGGAAAAGCTTATCCTGTATACTTACTTGTGAATATGAGTCATATCTGTAGTTGATATCCAGGGTTTTGATAAGTGCATAGTTAATGCAGAAAACAGTGACCAGACAGAAGCATAGCGCTTCTGGTGCCATTACATGTCTGGGTAGCACTGTTTCAGTAAAGTGAGTTAGTACATTGAGTGCCCAGGCTATGCCATAGGCTGCCTCTTGGGCCCACACTCCACTTGGACAATCATGACCAATTTCCAACAGTTCCCTGGAATTTTAAGTCTAGAACAAGTGGCTGATCAAGAGCACAGACTCTACCAAGTAGAGCTTTGTACAGTGTTGATCTTTTAGGGAAGGGTACAAAATAGTAGCTGCCACCAACTGTTGTAGGTATTTTATATAACGATATAATTCCTCACCATCTGGAAGAAGATGGTCATTTTCCTGTAATAACAACAGCTATGATTTATTAAGTGCCTACTCTATGTCATGAACTGTGCTTTACGTGGCTTATTTAATTTAATCTTAACAGCTGCCCTGCAAGACATTAAATTCACAAAGAAATTTTTTAGTTACATTTGGCATTCAATATTATATTAGTTTCACATGTATGACACAATGATTAAACATTTATATAACTTTTCAGGTTATAAAACTAGAACCCACCTGATACCACAGTTATTACATTAAAAATGGACTATATTCCCTATGCTGTCCTTTACATCCCTGTAACTGTTTTGTAAATGCCAATTTGTACTTATTAATAATCTGTTCACCTTTTTCACTCCAACCCCTAATCCCCCCCGATCTGGCAACCATCAGTTTTTTCTATGAGTTTTTATCTGAGTTTTTTCGGTTTTCTTTGTTCACTTATTTTGTATTTTTGATCCTACATATAATTGAAATCATATGGTATTTTTATCTTTCTCTGTCTGACATATTTCACTTAGCACAATACCCTCTAAGTCCATCTATGTTGTCACAAATGGTAAGATTTCATTCTTTTTTTGTGGCCAAGTTATATTCCATTGTGTATATGTACCACCTTTCCTTTATCCATTTGGCTACTGAAGGACACTTAGGTGGCTTCCATATCTTGGCCATTGTAAATAATGCTGCAGTGAACATAGGGAAGCATACATCACATCTTTTCAATTTAGATTAGCATTTTGAATTTCTTCAGACAAATGCCCAGATTTTATGGTAGTTTTATTTTTAAGTCTTTGAGGAACCTCCATACCGTTTCCCATAGTGGCTGCACCAATTTGCAATCTCACCAACAGTGCATGAAGTTTCCCTTTTCTTCACATCCTCACCAACACTTGTTTGTTGATTTATTGCTGATGGCCATTCTGATAGATGTGAAATGATACTTTATTGTGGTTTTGATTTGCATCTCCATAATGATTAGTGACATTGAGCTTCTTTTCATATGTCTATTGGCCATCTGTAGGTCCTCTTTGGAGAAATGTCTATTCAGGTCCTCTGTCCATTTTGAAATTGGATTGTTTTGGTTTTTGGTGTAAAGTTGTATGAATTCTTTATATATTTTGGATGTTAATCCCTTATTGGATGTATCCTTGGTGAATATCTTCTCCCATTCAGTAGGTTGTCATTGTGTTTTGTTGATAATTTCCTTCCCTGTGCAAAACTTTTTTAGTTTGAGAAAGTCCCATTTGCTTATTTTTTCTCTTGTTTCCCTTGCTGGAGGGAATAGAGCCATAGCAGAGTTTACTGCCTGTGTTTTCTCCCGGGTGTCTTATGGTTTGCAGTCGTACCGTTAAGTCTTAATTCATTTTAAGTTTATTCTTATAGATGGTGTAAGAAACAAGTCTGGTTTCATTCTTTTGCATATATATGTCCAATTTCCCCAACACTATTTGTCATTTCTTGAAGAGACTGTTTTTATCCCATTGTATATTCTTGCCTCCTTTGGTGCACACCCACTGACCGTATGAGAGTGGCCTTATTTCTGAGCTCTCTATTCTGTTCCATTGGTCTATGTGTCTGATTTTAGGCTAGTGCTATGCTGTTTTGATTACTGCAGCCTTGTAATGTAGATCGATACCTCCAATTTTGTTCTTTCTCAAGATTGTGCGGGCTACTGAGGCTCTTTGTGGTTCCAGATAAATTTAGGATGATTTTTTCTAGTTCTGTGAAAAATGCCATTGTTATTTCAATAGGCATTGCATTGAATCTATAGATTGCTTTGAGTAGTGTGAACATTTTAATGATGATAACTTTCTATCCATGAGCATGGTATATGCTTCTATTTACTTGTATCTTCTTCAATTTCTTCAACATTTTACAGGTATTTTACCTCCTCGATTATTTTTTTCTAGAAATTCTATAGAATGGGTGGTGGTTCTATAATTTAGTTGTAATTTTGATGTGGGTTGTGGGAATAGGTTGAGCTCAGCATTTACCTACTCCACCATCTTGCCAGGAAGTCAAGAATTGCCCCCCAAGACATTCTTATTAATATCTCCAATTTAGAGACAGGAAACTGACAGCCTGAGAGGCTAGTAGTGCTCCTCACGGTGGCACATGCTGGTGCCAGGAGGTTGAAATCCAAGTGGACTGATCCCACAGCTTCATGGAACCTCACTGTTCTCTAGATCCTTCACTTCAGGGATATGAAGTTACTTGCAACAGAAGCAAATTAGAAGTAGCTTACAAGGAAAAAGTTTAAAGTGTTGTACAATGCGAAATGGTTTATCATAATGGCTGGTTATCGCTTTCTTTTCATCTATTTAAGATTTAAAGGGCCAGTTTTCTTCCTGTTGAGTGAACTGAAATTTCACCCTTGAAGTAGAACTGATACTTATAGAATAATTTTCTACTGAATAATTTTCTACTGAATATTTTTCCTCTTCATTTTCTTCTAACCACTACACATTCACGTTGGCGGTGATTAGTGCTACAGCCCAGCTGTAAAGATCCCCAAATTCTTGATTGAAATCAATAGAGACGCAATTGCATATTGTTTGGCATCTGAGTTACATGGAACTGGTGTGACATTTGAACTTAAGCAGCCTCCCTACTGCTTTCTGTTGCAAATTTCGGCCCCCTTGAGGAGAGGCTAGCCCAGCCTGGGAGAGGGTCGAGAGGGACTGGGTTTCGGGGTCCCCAACCCTGCCTATAGCCTGAGTTTAATGCCAATGGCGCCTATCTTCCAGCCCAAGCAGCTGTTCTGGAACAGTGACTGCACGCGGCGATGCCGCTGCTTCAGGCGCAACTTGATCCAGTGCGACCCCCGCCAGTGCAAGTCGGACGAGGAGTGCGCGCTGCGCAACGGGGTGCGCGGCTGCTTCAGCACCAAGACCTCCTACTGCCTGGCGGCCGGCGGCGGCGTCTTCCGCACCTTCGACGGCGCCTTCCTGCGCTTCCCGGCCAACTGCGCCTTCGTGCTGTCCACCATCTGCCAGAAACTGCCGGACATCTCCTTCCAGCTCATCATCAACTTCGACAAGTGGTCGTCCCCCAACCTCACCATCATCTCACCCGTCTACTTCTACATCAACGAGGAGCAGATTCTCATCAACGACCGGAACACGGTCAAGGTGACAAGCCCGTCGTTGAGTCTTAGGAAATGTGCCTGGAACACGGTGTGGCTAGGGCACTGTGGATCGTCATTGCCCCAGATAAGCAGGTCGGAGGATACGATAATAGGTTGTTGCCTCATATGTACCATACACAGATGACCCGATTTTAAAGAAGGAAAGTGTAAAGATTCCACAAGGGTAAGGACGGGTCCCACGTGGCCCTGTGCTGACAATTCCAAAGGCTTGCAGGAAAGGTACAGTATCTCAAGGCCATGAAGACAGCAGGGCCACTACCAGGGCTTCAGGTGCTAAAATGGTAGATAAGGCAGTTAATTTACGTAAAGCATCTCATTTGTTCTTTTAAAGATTTATTTTTATTGTTTTTGACAGAGAGAGAGAGAGACAGAGACAGAGAGAGACAGAGACAGAGACAGAGACAAAGAGAAGAGAGAGGGCCCAGAACAGTCTCCATAGTTGCACAGCATTGGTTTTCCCACATAGTTTCATTCCACAGGTGGGCGCGGGGCTGCACAGGGCAGGAACTGGGCTGGGGTCTTGCCCCAGTGAGAACCAAACTGGGGGCACTCCCCAGTTCAGCATGTGGGTCCGCATGGGCCGGGGCCGGGATTCAAGCCTTGGTCCCTGGGGCTGCAAAGTGAGTGTTTAACCCACTGAGCCATCCTCACTTCCCCATCTCATTTGTTTTTAAGAGCCTTTAAAAATATTATCGATTCTGCCCTCCTGTACCAAGACCTACTCTTTCATCTTTGCCATCCTTTCTAGAAGCTAAGAGAAGGCAAGCATTTGCCTAACACACACACACACACACACACACACACACACACACACACACACACACACCAAAAGCAAAAACAAAACACCACCTATATAAATACCTGCTAGAGCATCCCCCATTACTACAGGGTCCCATGGTGACATCCAAACAAAAGAAAACAGGCTGAATTTGGTGAATGCCTCTTCGATTGGCTCTTTCTTAGGCCAGCTGCCTGGCTCCTTGTGAACTTCAGATCTGTGTATAAATAAATATGCATCTCTAATCCACCCCCACAGCTAATTTGCCTCTGCCACCTCTTCCAGTTAAGAAGGTAACCTGCTCTGATGAACTATTGACAATGACTTAGCCTCTCAGCCCAATGGGGCTACTCACAGCTGGTAGACCTGAACAGTGGAGTCAAACCCCAGTGCTCTGACACAGCTAGGGAGGGTCAGGGATGGAGCCAGGACGTTCACATTCACATTGATTTGGAATGGAGTGTTATTGTGTTTATCTGCTTTCTACCACTGGATAGATAATTGAGTGTATCTTTATTTGAGCAGTCATCAAATAGCTTAGTATCCAGAGTTAGGCAAAGACTGGCAGTATTTTGCAAGCTTTAAAAGGAAGAGTTTGAATTTTAATTCTGGGTGGTTTTGGGTTTTTTTTAAAGATTTATTTTATTGTTTTTGACAGAGAGAGAGAGAGAGAAAGAGAGAAAGAGAGAGAGAGATAGAGAGAAGAGGGAGGGCCCAGAGCAGTCTCCATAGCTGTGTGTCATTAGTTTTTCACATAGTTTAATTTCACACAGGTTGGTGGGGGCTGCACAAGACAGGAGCTGGGCCGGGGGCCCCCCACATGGGAAGCATGCCCCGGTTCAGCATATGGGTTCTCAAGGGCCGGGGTCAGGACTCAATCCTCGGACCCCAGTGCTGCAAGGCAAGCGCTCAACCCACTGAGCCAACCAGGCATCCCTTAATAATGGTTTTTAACTTCAGTGAAAGATTCTACTGTTTTTGACATCCTTTTGCAAATTGGCCCACACTGACCCAACTGTATTGGTCCAGAATCCAGGAGCTAAAAAATGAACATGACCACTTAAGACAGCAAAACTCACATTTTTACTGAATAAAATATACCAAACTACCCAAATAGTAAAAAATCATATTTTAAAAGGCTTCTAATTTATTTTTAAGAATTAAAAGTTAGTGGGGATGCCGGGATAGCTCAATAGGTTGAGTGCCTTGCATCTGTGAGGTCCAGGGATTGAATCCCAGCCCTGGCCCATGCAAACCCATATGCTGAACTGTGGCACAACTGGTAGTCATTGAGATGGAGGCAAAGGTACTCACCTCCCATGCAGGAGGCCCTCAGTTTGGTTCTCACCCTGTGCAGCCCCACATCCACCTGTGTGGAATGAAACCATGTCACAACTAATGATGTACAACTGTGGAGACTGCTCTGTCTCCTCCCTCTTTCTCACCTTCACTCAAACAGTAAAATAAATCTTAGAAGGAAAAAAAAAAGAATTAAAAGTTCCCCAGGCCTAAGAAAAGAAACTGTTACTAAGCAGGAAAATGATAAATGCAGAAAATACTGTGCCTACAGGACCTTTGGAGTAGACATCCTGTTGGAAATTAAAAGCAAGGAAACAATAAACATGGTAGTGATTCTCAGTTTTATTTTAATTGTGTTAGACTCACCTTAGTGCAGGATTGGATTTCATTTTCAGTAATTGGTTTATGCTGGGGAGAGTTTTATACAAAACTTCAGTCCTTTGTTGCGGGTTATATTTTTCTGTTTCCTTTCTGCTCTGCCTGAATGTTTTGCTTCTTCTGGGCAACTGTGAGCAATCAGATGCGTGAGTGTCCTTGAACTCTAGGGCAGGCAGTTAGCAAACTACGGGATTCAGCCAAATCTAGTTGCTGCCTGTTTTGTAAATAAAGCTTTATTGGAACACTTGTTCAGTGACATACCGTGTATGGGCGGCTTCCCTGCAATGAGGGCAGAGTTGAGTAGCAATAGAGATCAAAAATCATTTACTCTGTCCCTTTACAGGACATTTTGCTAACCTCTGCTCTATGGTCATTTACTTTTTTGTTTCTTCATAGGTGAATGGTACACAAGTGAATGTTCCATTTATAACCGGCTTGGCAACCAAAATCTACAGCAGTGAGGGTTTTCTGGTGATTGACACCAGCCCTGACATCCAGATATACTACAATGGTTTCAACGTCATAAAAATCAGCATTAGTGAGAGGCTGCAGAACAAAGTGTGTGGCCTCTGTGGCAACTTCAATGGGGACTTAACTGACGATTACGTGACCTTGCGGGGAAAGCCGGTGGTGAGCAGTGTAGTGCTGGCCCAGAGCTGGAAAACCAACGGCATGCAGAAGAGGTGAGCGCCCAGCCCCTGGGCTCAGTGGACCTGACCCTCCCACACCCACGGGAGGTGTCCTTAAGAAATGCACTTTCTGTAGCATCAGTCCCCTCTCCTGCAAAGAGCTGAGCCGAAGGCCTGTGGAGTGTTCATGATTCAGAGGCACGTCGGAGGCCTCAGTAATTTCGTGAAGGGCAGAGGAAGGGACTGGGCTGAGATGGTACGACTGATTTTCATCTTCTCCGTCTTCTCCTGGCCTCGGCTAAACAGTGGTCTGCCCAGGCTTAGACCTTGGAAGCCTTGGCCAGCTGCCCAGCTGAGACCTGGGCACTCCTGCTGGGGTGGGGTTCAGAGCTGACTCAGAGAAGAGGGCTACCCCTCACCCCGCCCCCAGTGCTGGGCCTAATTTGCCCGTGGCTCTTCCCAGGGGCTTGTTTGATTTGTGGGAGTCAGGAGAGTCTTTTTAAATACACAAGTTACTAAGGTTATTATCAGTCCCCTCTCTGGCCAACTGAGATAGAATGAGCTATACAAGTTATTTCAAAAGTGTTTAATTTAGAGTCTCTCTGGGCTGCTAAATTATGCTCATACCACTCTGGATCTATAGATATACTTCGTGTTCTTGGCTTTTCTTTTCTTTTTTTTCTTTTCTTTTTTGCTTGACCTGGTTGTGCTTTAATACGCCAAACATCAGCTAAATATCCAGGTGTGGGTGAACCTTATTCCCCTGTGGGCCTTCTACAGGTATAGCCTGAATTGTGTATCAGGAATTAGGGGACCCAGAACTGGGAAGAACCTTGGGCATATCTAGTCCAATCTCTTCCTTTTCTAGGTGAAATGGAGGTGAGAGTAGAATCATTTACATGAGGAGGCCCTGTAAGATCCAGGATTAGATTCTAGAATTTCTAATTTGATACTTTCTCTAAAATGTTACTTATTGTACCCATAGTTAGAAAAATGACAACTTTGGATATTTAAGCTATTCTGGGGCTTCCAGAATAATCAAGGTTCAGCTCCTCCTGAGGAATTGATTCTGTTTGGGCTTCCTATCCCTTCTTTTCTTCTCTTTCTTCCTCTATAAACGATTTCAGCCCAACCTCAATTTTCTTGTGAAGGTTTTGCTTTTAGTCTCTGATAGTTAAACTGGAACTGGTTTAGAGCCTTCTAGAGTTCCTTCCAAATCTTTAATTCTACCAACTGTCATTACTACTATAGTAACTATCATCATCAATATTATAATAATAATACATAAATATAATTGATACAATAACCTGTTAGTGGTTATTGTGTCATATCAATTCATTACAAGAAAAGTTACTGGTTACTATGTCAATATCTATTATACCTTTTGGCTGACAATTGGCTACCAATCCATTGTTTTATTTACCTCACTTATCTCAGTGAGTAACAATTACCTAACTACTTTCCCAAGGTCCCATGGCTAATGAGTGTGGGAATTGGCATATTGGGGTTAGCAAAAGAAGTAACAGACATGGCCTTGCATTGCCCTGGAGGTCTCACTCAGGTGGTTGTTTTTGTTCACTCGGTCTGACCAGACTTCTCGCCCCCAGCTGCAATGAGCTGCAGTTCTCGCAGTATGCGGCCATGTGTGACAATGTGCACATCCAGAAGATGCAGGGCGACGGCTACTGCCTGAAGCTCACGGACATGAAGGGCTTCTTCCAGCCCTGCTATGGGCTACTCGACCCCCTCCCCTTCTACGAGTCCTGCTACCTGGATGGCTGCTACAACCACAAGAAGTTCCAGCTGTGCGGCTCCCTGGCCGCCTACGGAGAGTCCTGCCGCTCCTTTGGGATCCTCAGCACTGAGTGGATTGAGAAGGAGAATTGCTGTAAGAGAATTATTTTATTTCTGCAGATTCTTTTCAAAGTCCAACAAGCCACGTTGCTGGTCGCACTGCTTGGGGCAGGTTGGCCGGAGGTCTTCGTCTTTACCCACAGCTCTGCTTCCAGGGTTGGAAAGCTGACAGTCTGGTCGTGAGCTGCAGCTGAGTTTTGATGAGGAGCATTTTCAGGGGAACCTCACTCACCAGTAGTTCCATCCAGCTATGGAATTTGGAACACTGGCTCAGGAAATGAGGTTCTCTGAGTTACATGAGTGCCAGCTTAGTGACTTATGAGGTAGAGCAGGGCTGGGCAAGATGTCACTTGTGGTCCACCAGTGGACCACCGAGCAATTTGGGGGTGACTGCCTAAATACTAAAATATATAGCTAGTGGATGGCAGCACTTGGAAAAAATTAGAAGTGACCCTTGCCCTGAAAAAGTCTGCCCAGGCCTGAGGAAGAGAAACGATATGGCATTCCTGATTGATGTCAATGCCCAAACTCAGCTCTATACTAGCTCCTTTAACATGAGTTGGAGCCCAAATCAGAAAGGGTAGGTAGGCTTTTGGCAGGCGGCAAGTGATGAGTTGAGTTGGAACTGAGTTGGGGATAACTGCCTGGGTTGAAAGGAAGCTATGGTTGGATTTATAAAGGGAGTATAAATGTATATCTATATATAATATATTGGATTTATAAAGAGACCATATAATATGATATATGATATGAGATATAATATGATCTATTATATAGATAGTGTATGAGGGCTGTCCAGAAGAGATCCAGCTATTGTCAATATAACAAAAAGTTATATGGCTGGATATTTTCTGGACAGCCTTTGTATATATTAAATTAGTGATAAAATAAAGATCTACAGATGCTTATATTTTTTTATACTAAGAAAATCATTGGATGTCTATATCTATTATTCTATTCATTTTCTTACTATATTAGTCAAATAGTTGGAACAAATATGTATGCAAACATATGTAAATTTGTCACCTACATATATGTTTGTCTATATACACCAGTGGTCACTGTCCTATTAATGTGGGATGACACTATGTCCAATGGAATGTGTCCATGTACCTTGACACATGGCAGCAACGTGGTGTGTACACAGGTACTGCCATGAAAACTGGCCCATTCTAAGACAGTGTATGCACATCAGAAAATTGGCTGACTGAACCTGACCGAGTAGAGGAATGCACGTCATTCAGAACTAAAACCAATGTCCTTAATTAAAGTATGTACTCGGTGATTTGAGAAACTCTGAACAGGCAGATTGCTAGTCTCTGTTGGAAATCAACAGAAATGGTTTGTTTGATAACTTTAATATTTTACCCTGTTGTGTTAATAAGCAATACTTTAAATTTACTTTTAAATGTACTGTTTTGAACTTTAGAAATTGCCTGCAATTTTTTTTTAATTTTGGTTTTTGTTTTTAATTGTGAAACCTCCCTCCGTACAAAGGCACATTCTCTCTGCCAATTGGCAGCCGAACCACTGCATTTGTAAGTGTGGTCCTTTTTCTTCCTGTGGGCTGTCGCCTCCCCACCTTCTTTCTGTTATGCTCTTGGGTTGCTTTCACATTGTGTTAATCAACCATTACATTCACCAAAGGGCTGCTGTGTGCGTAGCATTGTGATAGGTACTGAGCCTACTTGGCAAGTGAAAGTGCCCTTATGAAAAGATGCCCTTCAAAACAACTGTATTTAAATGGTTCTGATGGCTTTCACTGAGTCTCCCTTCTGAGAATTAAGGTAGGGTGATGAGAAGCCACCTCTGTCCTCCCACCCGTTGCGGTGGGTCACAGGGCACGTGTCTGGGTTGGGGAGGCATGTCGAGCTGGGGGCCAGCTCTGTTTGTGTGTTTTGTTTTTACGCTCTTAAAGCTGCATCGCTCACACCAGGTTCACACCATTAGTGTTTCTGTAGCTCTCCCCATCATAGATCATGATGAGTTAGGGGTTATTACCTTGCACAGGGAGAGAGATTCTTTCAATACAGAGTGAGTGTCTTCGAGAACATGCTCTCAGCGGTTCTCGAACTGAGGTGTCCACGATCTTAGTGCTGTGTGGACCACCTGCTGTAGAAATATGGTTCCTAACGTGACGGCGATGGCATAGCACATACCCTCAGACTTCCCATTTAGTTTTGCCCTTTTTAGCAAAACACTACCATTCATCTAAGTCAATGATTATGCATGTTCTTGGTTTATCTATTTTTATAAAATTAAGTGGGTGTTTATGGGGAAGGTGGACCATGAAACAAAAAGACTAAGAAGTTCTGGTTTAAGAGTCCTTACTTGCCATAACATTTTCTTTCTTGACAAATATTTGTTGAGCACCTCTTACGAAGTGACTGTGTTGGAAATGTGGAGATAAATGATGTGGACCCTACTCTTTATAAAGATACAAATGCGCACAATCATAGCGCCATGTAGTAAGCACAGTAATCCTGGTGTATTTGGGCAGGTAACCGTGTCTGCGCATTCCACCTTCACACTTACCTTCACTTGTGTGTGACCTGGAGTGTTTCAATTGTCAAATGGGGATTACAATCTTTAGCTCACAGACACAGGTTTGTGAGGGTTGGAGGAGATAATGCAACTCAGGCGTGAAGCACAGCATTGGGCCGGAGCAAGAGCCCAGGTACCAGCGGCGGTCATTGTCTTCTGGCAGGTCGCCCTGTCTGTTCATTTGTGCCTGCCCTCTGACCATCACCAATTCCACGAAAGTGGCAAATCCAGAGCGTAAGCACGTGCTAGTGTGTGTTTGTGTGAAAATCAAATTGTGCGTGTTTCTGTTTGTTTTCCTTTTTAGCAGGAGTGGTTGAAGATCCCTGTGTGGGGGCGGACTGTCCCAACCGAACCTGTGAGCTGGACAACGGAGGAGAGCTGTGTGGTTGCATCGAGCCACCCCCCTATGGAAACAGTGAGTGACACCTGCCACCCCCCACGACAGGCCCCCTGGGAGAGGCCCGGCAACCACATAGGAGAGCTACAGGATCGGAGCCATATGCCCCACGCTGCCGGTTAGAAATCCAAGTAGCAGAGCTTTAATGAGCTTTTACGCAGAACAAGGAAGCAACCTGACCATTTCAAAGTAGGCGAATGCTCCTCTCGTCATAAGCACCTCCTTTTCTACAATAAATTGTAACAGCCAAATGTCTACGGGAATGGAATCAGCTAGTTCCATCTGAGGCTGCATTCGACATCAGAGAGGTCCAAACTGATCGTTTTTCCAGGGGTCTCCAAACTTTTCAGCCCGCGGGCCGCATTAACTATCAAACAGCAGTTTGGGGGCCGACTACACACTCGAGGTCCGAATAAAAAAGAATTAAAACATAGATGTTGTTTTTAATTATTTATTTAATATTATTTTATTCAGATAAAAAGGTCTCCACAGGCTGGATGAGAGGGCCTCGCAGGCCGCATCCGGCCCACGGGCCGTAGTTTGGAGACCCCTGGAACTTTAGACATAGGGAAGTGAAGTGCTTTAATGAAAACATGAGAGAATCCAGACAAGAGTGTAGATGCTTTATGATTGATAAAGCCAGCTTCAGATGCTTCCTAAAGAAACAAGGGAAGTGTTTGAAGCAAACAGTAGCTAAGACCCTGGGCCCTGTCCCTAACACAGCCCCCTCACAGCAGGAGTGCACCTGTGACATCAGTTCAAGGGGAGCAGCTCTGCTTCCCAGCCCCATGCCCTTGCTGGAGCCAAGCCACTCAGCGTCATATGCTAAACTTAATATCACGAGCCCGCGAGCGCCTATGGGGCTAAAAGTCTCCAGACGAGGGGACTCCGTGTGCTGTTCAAGGGCTTCACAGCAGACAAACATGTTTCTCTCTGTTTCTGTAGTTAGGCTGACCGCATTTCCTTGAGACAAAAATGGGAAGTTAGGATGACAAACATGGGAAGGGTTATGTAATAGTCTGTATTCATGAAAAAGTAAGACAACAACAAAAATCTTATTATGCCAACATATTGGGCTAACAATTATTCTGCAGTGACAGAACTCATACAAAAATTTAGGTAGACATAGAGCAGGACTGTATTTCGCCATGATGGTATTACAAATATTTCTCCAATGAAGTAATCTTAACACAGCAAATTCTGGTCTTTCAACACCTTATCATACTCTATAACACCTTGTAAAACTTCTCTCACACTATCACACAGTTTTGTTTTATAGCTAACATAGTCCTCAGTGTCTCAACATTTAATCTAGACTTTCCTTTGACCACATACTGTTCATAACAGAAAATATTCTTTCAACAGGTGCTGTACTTCCTAGAAGACAAAGAACAAACCCTACAATCTTTTAAAAGTCTTGAAAGTCTAGGTGTTTTTCACTCATTTCAGAAACAAACTTTACCCATCTATCAGATACAGAAATGTTTTCTTTATTCCGGGTATTCGGCTGCCTCACAATGGTAGATTTTATGAGGGTCCATTGATTGAATACACAACTTTCTTCTCTTTCTGTGTGTGTGTGATGAGTTCTTCATTCAGACTCTCCTATATTTCCTTCCATCAGGTGTCTTTCTTAGTAGCACCCACTTAAACTTCTCAGTGTTTCCTATACTGCACTTGAGCTGAAATGTAAGTCTGAAAAGTCTACATCAAACTGAATGTAGGGCAGAAAGAATCTCTATGGGCAGAATGAGGTTAGGAATAACAATAAGACTCACAGTCACTGCATCCTACACACCTAACTTGATGGAAGCAAACAGCCAGGTGAGATTGTTCAGTCGTCCATGTGCACCAAGACCCTCCTGGCTCCCACATGCTAAATGGGGCTTCAGGACTACCGCTTGAATTCCCTGCCCCTGAAGCCAAGCAAGGGGAAAGCGTCTGATTGTCACTAGCTCAAGAAGCCTTGCCCTGACTGGACAAAATAAATGCAACTTCCTCTTTCATCACACGAGTAGTTTGGCTGCATGCATTGATTAGCATAGACCCTTACGATGAATAAACAGCCTGTATTCAGTTTTTACAAAAGTGAAGAAGGGGATAAAAACTGACATTCTATTAAAATGACAGGATGGTCAGGAAATATGAAAAAACGAAACTGTCCTGTGAAAATGGCACACGTGGCTGGCCTGTCTACAATGCTGGCCAGTCTGTGTTTGTGTTCTCACAGACAATCTCAATGGTGCGTTCCCATGTCAGAAAACAAGGGCTCCTAGAGTTCACCTGGGGGTGTGCGGGGGCTCTGGGCGGGGGGCTGCCAGTGCTGCTCTCACTTGGGGCATATTCTTTAGCCACAGTGAGCCAGACATGGTTGTAACTCACAGAAAAGTAGCTACCTCCAAAGTGGGAGGACATCCTGGTTTCTGCAAAAAAAAACACAAAAGACACTATTTTTTTAAAAAGGCTCTAGAGTACCCAGGTATTGCTTTGAATGAATTCCTACCCTCATTTGGCTCGATCAAAGCGTAGTTAGAGATGCCACTTCCTTTCTGCAAAGATCATGTGCCTTTTCGAAAGGAAACTGTGATGGATGCCTCACCTGCCCCCTGCGGCGAGTCGAGCTCCCACTGACGTGCCTTTTGTAATAACTGTTTCCACAGACTCACATGACATTATTGATGCCGAAGTGACCTGCAAGGCTTCCCAGATGGAAGTGTCCATATCTAAGTGCAAACTCTTCCAGCTTGGCTTTGAGAGAGAGGGGGTGAGGATCAACGACAGACAGTGCACGGGCATCGAGGGGGAAGATTTCATCTCCTTTCAGATCAACAACACCAAAGGGAATTGTGGAAACATTGTGCAGGTGAGAAACCAGGGCTGGCTTGTCCGTACACCAACTTCAGGGTGGTCCATTCAGAAAGAGCCTCCTTGGAAAACAACAGAAGGCTTTTACGAAATGAAAGACAGGCGGAGCATGACTATTTGGTGCTAAGTGGTTGAACTGAAAGAGTGTGATAGGTGACATGCTTCTCTCCTTGGTTTGTCTGTGTGCTGTCACCATATGCCCCCACACTGACAAAGGTCTGTTGCCTCTCTCATGCTTCTGTTCTTCCCAATAGCTACATCTGGCTTCTGCTATTTCAGGGTGTAAAGACGCCCCCAGACATCATTCAAGAAAAATACAGCAAGGTTCCAACTTTTAGTGTCAGATTATCCAATGTAGAGGTTAGCAAAGCCGCTAGCTTCTCTTCTTCCTGTTCTTTCCTGCTGTCTGTTTTTTTTTTTAATTGTGTTTATTCTTTTATTAGGAAGTAAAAGGAGTAGAAGGTGAAACTTGCATTTGTTCATTTTGTTACTTTTGGTGGAGGAGAGATTTTGAATGAGAATTAAAAAAGAAGATGCCCATAGATAACTTGGGTTAGAATTCATTAAGTCACCCTCTGTGGACATCCAAGGTTATCAGACTGAAGGGTGCTGTTGACATCTGTTGCGATACTTTACTATTATTATTTTTTAAGTCTGTGCGAGGCTAGCTCCACACTGATTGATACTGGCCTCTGGGTTATGTGTGGAATGAAGCCATTTGTCCATCTCAGGGTGTGGGTTTGAAATGCAAGCCACATGCTCCCAGAGCTCACGGTGTTTGACCTCCCTTTGCTCGGCAGTCCAATGGCACTCACATCATGTATAAAAACACTATCTGGATCGAAAGTGCCAACAACACGGGCAACATCATCACCCGGGACCGGACGATCAACGTGGAGTTCTCCTGTGCTTATGAGTTGGACATCAAGATCTCCCTAGACTCTGTGGTGAAGCCTATGCTGAGGTAAAGAATCTCATGGGCTGCGCATGTGGCTTTGTCTTTCCTTGACAGTTGAGGTTAGCATAATCAAAATCACTAGCTTTTAGCTGCGAAGCACCAGGAAAAAATAATTCCTATTTTTTGTACTTGAATGCCTTAGGCTAGCACTGTTAAATAAAACACTCTACAAGGATGTAAGTGTTCTATATCGCTACTCTCTGATACAATAGCTACATGTGGCCATTGAGCACTTGAAATGTGTCAGGGAATGCTGAGGAATTGAGTTCTTAACTTAATTTTAATTGTCACATGTGGCTAGTGGGCCCCGTATTGGACAGTGCAGCCTTAGACTTGACTACTATCTGCTTTGCCTTCCGTCTGCATTTTCAGCTTGAAAAATGGTAAGTGATTGAATAAAAGTAATTGTGTGGGGTTCCCTGCCTCATGACTTTCTCCCTTTTAGTGTCATTAACCTGACAGTTCCAACCCAAGAAGGCAGCTTCACCACCAAGATGGCGCTCTACAAAAATGCCTCCTATAAACATCCTTACCGCCAGGGCGAAGTGGTGTTGACGACTCGAGACGTGCTGTATGTAGGAGTCTTTGTGGTGGGAGCCGACGCCACACATTTGATCCTGACGCTGAACAAGTGTTATGCAACCCCCTCCCGTGACAGTAATGACAAACTCCGATACTTCATCATTGAAGAAGGGTGGGTAGCCTCTTATTAAGGATGATGTCAGCTTCTTTCATATAATATTGTTTGAGAGAAGAAAGAGAGAGAAACACAGAGAGAGAGAGAGAGAGAGAGAGAGAGAGAGAGAGAGAGAGAGAGAGAGAGAGAGAGAGAAAAGCGGGGAGGGCCCAGAGCAGTCTCCATAGTTGTACGTCATTCGTTTTGACATGGTCTCATTCCACATAGGTAGTTACCAGTTGTGCCACAGTTCAGCATATGGAGTTTGTATGGCCCAGGGCTGGGAATTGAACCCCAGACCTCCCAATTGCAAGGCAAGCACTCAGCTGCTGAGCTATCCTGGTACCCCCTTAGTCTACATCATTTATTAGAGAAGAGAATAAGAACTAATATTTGTTGACTACCTACAGGGCCAGTATCCATGAACTGTCTAATTTTCATAACAACCTATAAGGTAGATATTACAAGCCTCATTTTATAGATGTAAAGGCTGAGGTTTTAGTGAAAACAAGCAACTTGCTTAAAATCACACAATAATTTAGTGGTCGATCCATTGCCAAATGCATGTGACATTAACTACAAAATATTTCCAATGTGATCAAAGAAGGGATTCGTCCTGCCTACTTTGACTTCCAATTTGAGAGAAATGTGAGTCATCTGCACATGAAAGAATGTAGGAAGTAAAGGTTGGTAACTCTTATAGGACATCTCTTACAATTAAAAGAGGATTAGGATAAATCCTATAAAATCAACGTCTCTTTTTACTCTCCACTATAAGCCCAACACAGAGTATAGTTTCTGAAATATAGTGGTTAGGAAACAAAATTGATTGGATGAATGAATGGGTAAATGAATTAATGAAAAAGAAAAGACTATAGACCAAACAGCAATAATGATTATTTTTTTAAAAACACTGGCTATGTCAAGCAACTGTGTGTGTGCTGTATTAACAGCTTTATTGCATACATAATTTATATGCAATAAAATGTACTTGCTTGAAATGTGAAATTCAAGGATTTTTAGTAAATTTATAAGAGGAGTGAAACCATCACCCCACTACAATAATTCTTAAAGCAGACGACTATATTAATCACTTTTTTTCCTATTAGATGTGGTAGAGACCAATTCAGACTGGCTTCTGCAAAAAACAAGGTGTTTAATGGTTGCAAACCAAATGACAGGAGTAGCTGTGGCTTCGGGGATGGCTGGATCCAGGGGACCAGACGCTGCTGAGACTCTGTCTGTGCTCTATCTGTCCCCGTCTGCCTGTCATTGACCTCGTTAGACACTGATGATCCTGGATTCCCATTGTCACAGCACTGTAACCACTACGGAGCGAGCACTCCTTCCAACCCCAATCCAGGGACCTCCTGGTTCACTGACTCTTCTGCATTTGGAGGGGATGCAAGACTAAATTGCCCTGTGTTGGGGAGAACAAAGTTTTCTTTAACCCTCTTAAGGCCCCTGGCTGGGTCTGAAAATTAAATGAACAAAGATTAACAGAAGAAAAACACCCACATTTATTTAATGAAGTTTTATGTGACACGGGAGCTTTCATAGGCAAATGGGGACCCAAAGAAATGAGTTAGCCTGAACATTTGGTGCTGGGTCTGATGAGGAGTGGACATGGAGCAGTTCAAAGAGGACAGGTGCTTGTGGGGAACTGGGCAAGGCCTGGGTTCATATGTTCCAAGTCCCTTTTGTCTTTGGAGATGAGGGTGTGCATTTCCTCTAGGCATAGGGGGGCATCTTTCACAGGAAGGTTGATGACCTGTGCCAGGTGACAAGGGTCAGGGAGAAAGTCAGAATGGCCTTCCTGCTCCTGACATTTTCTCAGACTCATTTGCCTCAAAATATTCAATATGCCCAGGTGCCAAGTTTGGGGGTAGCACATCCTGGGTCAGGGGTGCTGTGGATACTCTCATTAGCTTTAAGGTTGGGAGGGAAAGGAATGGCTCCTCAAAAGAAGGGAGTGGTCCTGGGCAGACAATAAATATCCACTATTTTGCCGATGAAACAAAACTCACAAAGGTTAGGTACACAGCTAACCAAGGCCACCCAACCAGCAAGGGCCAGAGGGAGGGTCCTTCCAGGTATCATGACCTGCTGACCCTGATCTGGACAGGCCTGGCTCGTGGCATGGGTGGCTGAGGCATAGACTGCGGGATTGTCAGCAAGGATCTCACAAAGGCATTTGGCTTTCAGCTTCCTCTGAAGCCAAGGGAAGGACTTGGAGACTACTTGGTGTCTTGAAGGCCTGGTTGCTCAGGCTAATATCACAGTTCTTTTCTCCATGTGTCTTCCCCAAATGAAAAGGCTAAGATCTGAGCCCCTATACAAATGCAAACCTAGGTGACATGGCGGTGCCTACTTTGAAGGTCGCTGGGGCATGAAACATTTTTAAAATGGTAGCTAGTAGACTGCACCTTGAGAAGGAGAGCAAGCCAATGAGCATGTTCATCAACCTCTGCTTCCCCCAGAGTCTGAACAAAGGCCTTCAAATTAAACTGTTGGATGTGAAGTGACTTCTCATGTAGGAGAATTTTGTTTTTTTAAGATTTATTTTATTGTTTTTGACAAAGACAGAGAGAAGGGGGTGGGCCCAGAGCAGTCTCCATAGTTGTATGTCATGAGTTTTCGACATGGTTTTGTTCCACACAGGTGGGTGGGGGCCACACATGGTGGGAACTCTGTTGGGGGGCTCCTGCATGAAAGGCACACCCCCTGAAGCCAGGGGCCAAACTGGGGGGCCAGAATTGTACTGCAGCCCTCCCACATCCCTAGTTCAGCATATGGGTCCGCATGGGCTGGGGCCGGGATTTGATCCTTGGTCCCCGGGGCTGCAAAGTGAGCTCTTAACCTACTGAGCCATCCTGACTTCCACAAAGGGAGAATTTTAATTCCTGCGTCCTTCTGACCTTTCTTGGAGGAATGTGGATATGGTTTTATTGCCAATGAACTTGCAGGAAAACTGATGCCTAGTGCTGAATGAATGAGCACATAATGGGTCCACATCAGGAGGGTGGAGGGTGGAGATGACACCAGCATCTATTAGTGACTCAGAAGCCGGGCACATTCAGGTCACCTCTCTTTCCCCTTTGTGTGCCTAGACAGTGGAAAGGACACGTAGCTCCCCCCTTGGCAAGGGGACAAACAATTCTAGTGCTTGACCTGTTTGGGCACATTGAGGCAGGCGTTCATAGCCTGTTCCTGCTTCCCCAGGCCCCTTCCTTGTGTTCCAGGATTTGCTAATACTTAAACCTCAAGTCTGGGAGTTGGGGGTCTGGTTAAGAGGGAAGCTCTGTGTAAAGATCAAGGGCTGTGAACATTCTAGAATCTTTGAACCAGCTTAGATGATTCAAATGAGTAACAGTGACAAGAATTGATATAGAAAGTTTTTGTTTCAAAGCATTTAAGAGGCTATTGCCTTGAAGACTATAACATTTAGTAAATGTTCAGGATTAACAGCTGAAGGATTACTTTGATCTTTAATTTTCCTATTAACTAAGCTGTTTAATTCTGTGGGCTAGGAGAAAGAAACATAAGGGGAAAAGTCACCCTTTTAGCCTTTTTTGTCTTAGAGAACTTCTTGGCTCCTCTGAGCCACCCTTGACTATGGGAGCACAATTGATTCATTCACCAATTCATTCATCCAACAGAGATGTTTAAATACTTCCTACGTGCCCTACAGTGTATTGGAGACAGACTGGATTCTTAAACTCTAGGGACTCAACAAGGTGCTGCTAGCAGATCTAGGAAGAGCCGCTTGTCCCTGCCTGTCAGGGCAGGACTGGGGGGTATTTATGAAGGAGGGGGAGCTGTGGACTGGTATTGGAGAAAGAGCAGGACTCGTGCATGTGAAAAGGCAAAGGGAGGCTTGTAGGTGAGGGACCATTCCGGGAGAAGACGCGGGCATGAGAGCCGGTGATGTAGTTGGGCACCTAGGAAGTGGATGTCTGTGCCTGAGGGTTGGGGGGAGAGGACAGAAGGGGCAGTCACCTCAGAACAGTTCTTCAGCTCATCCTGGCTGTTTTGCCTTTTCTTCCGACTCCCACCCATTTCAACATGTGGGAAGATTTCCCAATAGTGTTGGATTCAGGAGCCCCTCCCAAAGTCGATAATTAACGGAGGGAAGTACAGAAGAAGTAATCTGGTGTTTGTTAAATTGAGATGATCCAAATGCAGCATTATGAGGGGGCAATGTGAGGAGCTGAAGAGTGGGGAAATCGAGTGCCCTCCCTCCAGTCATTTTGTTTTCATTGCAGTTAGGGTGCTAATTGGAGGTGCTGCTTGATGCTCTTAAAAGGAACTATGTAGGGGAAGCCAGGATGGCTCGGTGGGTTGAGCGCTCGCTTTGCAGCCCCGGAGCCGAGGATCAAATCCTGGCCCCGGCCCATGCGGACCCACATGCTGAACTGGGGTGTGCCCTCATTTCAGTTCTTGCCAGGACCTATGTGGGAGGCTCCCGGCCCAGTTCCTGCCCTGTGTAGCCCCGCACCCACCTGTGAAGTGAAACGATATGGAAAACTAATGTCAACTATAGAGACTGCTCTGGGCCCTCCCCCTTCTCTCTGTCTCTCTCTGTCTGTCTCTCTGTCAAACAATAAAAATATTTTTTTTTTAAAAAGGAACTATGTAAATATAAGGGAGTGGTAATGAATGACAAACCCACACTATCCAGAGGTCACTTTCAAATGCAAAGGCATTTTTTTTTTCCCATTTCTGATGGCTTTATATGAAAGTGTGAAACAGAAATTCTTTTTTTTTCTGAATAGGTGTCAGAACATTAAAGATAACACCATTGGCATCGAGGAGAACGGTGTCTCCCTAACCTGTCGCTTTCACGTCACAGTCTTCAAGTTCATTGGGGATTATGATGAAGTCCATCTTCACTGCGCAGTGTCACTGTGCGATTCAGAAAAGTACTCTTGCAAAATAGTAAGTGACAGCATAAAAAGTGAACTCTTGGCCTCATTGCTCACTGCCCCAGTTTTCCCAACATGGGAAATGCCTGGATCTGCGCGCCTCTTTCTAGTTCTTCTCATCTCACAGCCCCAAATGGAGTCGTCCTCAGACGCTTAGGAGCGGGGTCGGCTTTGGTGGGAGAGAGAATGTAGTGGAATGGTGTCCAGTACCCCATTTCTCTGTCTCTGAGGTGTCAGTCTATCACTGGTGATGTGTCACTAGGTTAGGGTTTCTCATACCAGGGCCCGGGCCTCTGGAGGGGCTGGTGGGATGGGGTGACCCAGTCATCTCTTCCATGCCAGGTATATGTCCCCACCACATATGGCTGATGTCCCTAATATTTTATTGCACTGGTCCTTGGTCCCTAACCCTTCCCATCCCAGCTTCCTGCTTCCCCCATGTTTGCAGAATTGAGACGTGAATTGCGGTCACAGCTACTTAAGCATGCTACTGCATATATTATTGCCTGATGAGATACAATTCTCATTCCTGGGAAGGGAACCTCTTAGAATCTAATTCTAGTGTGGAGAATACATTTAATTCTCTTCAACATAAAGCCGCGAGTCCCAGTGGGCTCGGTGATCAGGAAGGCAGTGGTTCTAATTAATCAGCGCAATGATAGTGCTCACGGCCGGAACCGCTGCCTCTGGGGTGGAAACGCTGTGAAGAATAAGTTATCAGCTTAACGGGGTGAACTGTTCCCTCTGGTATTCTGTCTTTCAGACTTGCCCACAGAATTCTAGGATTGCCACAGATTATACCAAAGAACCTAAAGAACAGATCATTTCAGTGGGACCTATTAGAAGAAAAAGTACGTATGTCCCCTAAACACACTGTGAATTATTAAGACACTGTGATTGAAGGCTTGACCTAACTCTTGCCTGTGCTGCACCTGGGATGTGAGGGTGGTGAGTGAGGAGGTTGAAGACACCAGTTTGAGAAGACAGCCCATTTCCATAAGGACGTCTTTGCTTGACTCCCAAAACCACACTGTGGCACTGGGCGTTCCTGTCCTCTGCATGAAGCCGTGCCTTGCGATACGAGTAAGGAGCTGAATGCCTGCAGGACTGACCCCCTGCTCTTTTTCAGGGCTGGACTGGTGTGAGGACAATGGCGGGTGTGAGCAGATTTGCACAAGCCGAGTAGATGGGCCTCTGTGTAGCTGTGTGACAGGGACCCTGCAGGAGGATGGCAAGAGCTGCAGAGGTAGACATACCTCCCGTCCGGGCGGGCAGCTGGGGCATCGGAAGTCCATGACACCAAAGAGAAACTCATAGCTGAGGCCTACGCGCTCAGCACTGACCTGTGCAAACTCAGGAAAGCAGAAAAATTGGGAAAACTCCCAAGAACTTCTAGTACCATTTTGTTTTTCTTTAAACCTTTGGGTCCTGATATTTTATCTAAAAGATGGTGGGTTGTTTTTTTTTTGTGGTGGTTGTTTTTAATGTTATTCATACACTTAGGGGCCAAATGTTGGCCTTAAATCTGGCCGTCAAGTCTATCTGGGCTGCGGTGGGGATTGGGGTGTTTGACCCAGCAAATGAGATTTCCTGCAGTAGCCGTGGCTGGTACTTTCCCTGGAGCCCACGCAGAGCAGGAGGCTTCTGAAGGTTAACGCTGCTATCTTGTGCCTCAGTCAGGGCCATTTGGATAAAGTGGGTTCTTGGCAATGTCTGATCTCTATCCAACAGATATATTTTATTAACAGGATGTACTATGTTCCTTTCTGTTCACAGCTTCTAATTCTTCCATTGAACTTCAAGTTTGGACGCTTCTTCTCATCATGACCCAGATTTCATTATGGCATTTTGTCTATAAATCAGGCCTGACCTCATAATTAACTCAAGGTTGCTATGTAAAGTACTGTAATTTACTTACTTCAACTCCCTGTAGGATACAAGGTGTGTGCCCTTAAGTCAAAACCTATTTGAAAGTGTGCAGCCTCTCAATGCAATGCCACCTGCCTCACATGGTCAGAGATCTGGGAATGAGTGAAGTTCCGAGCTCCTCTGTCAAAGTACACAACAGGGCTTCCCAGCGCCAGTTGTGGAAAACGTATGTCTTGCCTAAAATTTCCAAACAATTGCCACTAGAAACCTTTTTTCACATAAGTAACCCATAAGAGAAAACATTCTGGTTAAAAAAGTCTGACTGGAAATATGACCAGAGAAGTCAGTCCAACCAGTGCTGTTTCCGGACCACAGTTTTTACAGAGAGAGAGAGAGAGAGAGAGAGAGAGAGAGATTGAGAGAGAGAGAGAGAGAGAGAGAGAGAGAGAGAGAGGGAGAGAGAGAGAGAGGGAAATTGAGAGAGAGAGAGAGAGAGACAGAGAGAGAGAGAGAGAGAGAGAGAATGAATGTGAGCAGGCCTGTGGAAGAACACTGCAAAGCAGTGACCGGGAGCTTTGACTCCCGCTGAGGAATCTTGCCGAGGACGTTTGGAACTGTCTGATCTGATATGTGTGTTGCCCCTTCTCTTTATGATGGACTTCTTTCCTGTCCCCATGTCCTTCAGCCTTGCCATGGCAGTTTGGTCACTGGGTATACCATTTGCAGACCTGGGGGACCCTACCCTCTGTTCCATGCCCTCAAACCCAGCCCCTTCGTTTTTACAAATCAACCAAATAATTTTTAACGTGTTTTATGCTTAAATAAATTTTGTGTTCAAGTATTCTCATTCCTTGGTGGCTGGAATTGTTCTTACTGATGTGAAACCTTGCACACTGAACAGCATGCTCTGATTTAAGGAAGACACAGGAGTGGCCACAAGTGGCCAGGTCTGCACTGCGGCCAGAGCTCTCATACACTTTGTCACATGACTGTCCCTGTGTCCTTCCACAGCATCAGTGGGGCAGGAAGGGGCTGTGCGGCAGTGAAACGGGCAGCGCCCTCTTCTGGAAACAGCACATAAACACACACAGTGACTATAATTAACCACAAAATGGAGGGCCTGCCAACTATATCCCTGGAAGGTCTCTCTTTTTAAAGTTAAGAACAAGGTAAAATGCACTTCAAGATAAGTTGTTTTAGATTTTAAGTTGTTTTAGATTTAAGCTGATGGCAATTTTGAAATTTTCTGGGAACTCTGTGAAAACCGGAGCCAAAATCCTTAGCGTTCTTGACCATGGGTATGGAGACTATTATGAGTTCTGACAATTAAGTTTGCGTATTGACCCTAGAAAAAGTGCTACATACCTCACTGCTGAATATCCCTATGGTCACCTTCGAAGTACTCCCTTTGGGAAGCTATGCACTGACGCCAGCGCCTAGTCGACCCTTCAAAGCAATTTTAGAACTCTCTTTCTCGATGGCCATCAGAGCTGTCATCCTATTACCCTTGGTGTCCTGAATGTCATCCAAATGTCTTTCTTTCAATATTTCCTTTATCTTTGGGTAAAGAAAAAGTCACCGGAGGCCAGATCAGGTGAGTAGGGAGGGTGTTCCAATACAGTTATTTGGTTACTGGCTGAAAATTCCTTCATGTGTGAGCTGATGCATTGTTGTGATGCAAGAGCCATGAGCTGTTGGCAAAAAGTTCAGATAGTTTCATCTAACATTTTCATGCAGCCTTTTCAGCACTTCCAAATAGTCAGCCTGGTTGACTGTCTAGTTGGTACAAATTCATAATGAACAATATCATAAAAGGTTAGCAACATAGTTTTGACTCTTGTTTGGACTGATAGAACTTGGTCATGGAGAATTGGCTGACTTTCATTGTGCAATTTCAGGGTCGTCTTGGTACACCCATGTTTTATCACCAGTGATAACATGACCCAAAACATTGTCTTGCTTCTCCAAAAGGTCCAGCCAAACTTTGACTCTCCTTTGCTTTTGTTCAACAGTAAGCTCCTTTGGGGCCATTTTTGCACACACCTTTCTCATGCCAAGATTTTCAGTGAAGATTTTCCTGTTTTCCTGTTGATGTTTACTTGGTCTGCTAGGCTTCTCACAGTCAGCTGACAATTTTGATGCACAATTCAATGAATTTTTGCAGGTTCTGCTTATTACTGGCTGCCCTGACCTCTCTTCATCAGTGACGCTTTCTCTCTCCTCAGAAAAAAAAATTAATCCATTTGTACACTGCTGTTTTCTTCATGGCATGATCCCCATCAACTTGGACTTATATGTCCCTGATTTCAATTCCATTCTTGCCAAGTTTAACAAAAAATTTAGGGATGCCAGAAGAGTTCAACAGGTTGAGCACTTGCCTTGCAGCCTCAAGGTCTAGAGATCAAATCCCAGCCCCGGCCCATGTCAACCTATATGCTGAGCTGTGGCATGCCTCTCATGTGGGAGGCTTATAGTTCAGTTCCCACTCCACACAGCCGCACATCCACTTGTGTGGAATGAAACTATATGGAAACTAATAATGTACAACTATAGAGATTGCTCTGTGCCCTCCCGCTTCTCTCTCTCTCTCTCTCTTTCAACAATAAATCTTTTTTGAAAAAGAGAAATTTCATGTTTGTTCATTGCTCTAATTTAAGGTTCCACATTCTCACGATGGCACACAAAAACATGCAACTACAACAATGAATGTTACTCAGCAAGACACCACCACATGTCAACACGATCACAGCTGTGAGACACTGATACACCAGGGTTATGAAACCTTACCAAGTTGTTTGTACAGTGCTGCCCACATAAGTGCACAGTGGCAAGTTCACGAACTTAATTGTCTGGACTCGTACATTGTTTTCCCTGGGTTGAAGCAATGGGATGTAGACTGAGCTGCTTTGTTCTCTCAGTCCCTGGGAGCGGCAACAAATTCCAGCTTCTTGGTAATGGAACATGCTATGTGGCTAAGAGGACAACTGGTATTTGATGAAGAAAAATATGCCTCTGCTTCAACTTGGACATTGTAAGGTCTTTTGGGAAAATGCTGCGTGTTGAGATGAATTAAGGAATCAGACCATCTATTCTAGGTGAGACATGATATATACTCCTCACCATGACAGAAATTGATGTTATGTGCGAGTTCTTTCTTCACATGGAAATTTCAGCTCCTGACTGTCACCCATTTCAAGATGGGAAGACTCAGGTGATCTCATGCATCACACTCATTTACACAGTTAAGATTTAGGTTTCTACAATCAGAGTCTGAATTGAAACAGTAATGTCTCATTAATTTTTTTACTTGATTTCCTCAGGTGAATTTTAACTAAAAACAGATAAGAAGGAAGTATTTTAATTTTTTAATAATTCCTCTTTATTGGTTTTTATGTCAAAATCATTAGAACTTTCTGTATGAAAGCCAATAGGTTTTTTTAAAGCTTTTTAATTAAATCCTTTCTTGCCACCTTTTTATTCTTAGCCTTTGGATTTCTCACTTGGTTGACATTCTTGACTTGTCTATCAGCAGGATAAACTAGGTGGAGGTGCCATAACAAAAACATTCCAGAATCTCAGTGTTGAACAACAAAAGTTTCTTTCTTGCTCCTGCCAGGGGGCTCTGATCCTCTTACTCTCCCTGACACAGAGGTTGATGGAGGGTTCCTTATTATTTTGTTTTCTCAACAGAATTTATTGAACAATTTATCCTTTTCCCACAGAACTGTGATATGTATCACCTTTATTGTATATCAAATTTTAATCTCTGTGTTTCTGTTTGCGAACTCTTGATTTTATTCCATTGGTTTATTTTTCTGTTCCTGTGTCAGAAGTACATTTTCTAAGATTTTATTTTTATTGTTTTTGACACACACAGAGAGAGAGATACAGAGACAGAGAGAAGGGGGAGGGCCCCGAACAGCCTCCATAGTTGCACATCATTGGTTTTTCCACATAGTTTCATTCCACAGGTGGGCGCGGGGCTACACAGGGCAGGAACTGGGCCAGGGCCTCACCCCGGTGAGAACTGAACTGGGGACACTCCCCAGCTCAGCATATGGGTTCACTTGGGCCGGGGCCGGGATTCAATCCTCAGTCCCCGGGGCTGCAAAGTGAGCGCTTAACCCACTGAGCCATCCCGGCTTCCCAGAAGTACGTTTTCTAAATTGAGATGTAATTGACATAAAACATATTATTTGATTTGATATGTGTATCAACATAATGATTTGATACGTGTGTATTTGGGAAAATAATTAGCATGATAAGTCTGGTTAACATTCATTACTACATGTAGTTACAACTTTTAAGATCTGCTCTCTTAGCAACTTTCAAAAATACAATAGGGGAAGCTTGGATAGCTCAGCAGGTTAAGTACTTGCTTTGCAGCCCCGGGGACCGAGGATTGAATCCCAGCCCTGGCCCGTGCTGACCCATGTGCTGAACTGGGGTGTGCTTCCCATGAGGGAGGTCTCCAGTTTATTTCTCACCCCAAGTTTGGCCCCTGGCTTGAGGGAGCATGCATCCCATTCGGGAGGTCCCCAGCCCAGTTCCCACCCTGTGTGGCCCCTGCCCACCTGGGTGGAAAAAAACCGTGTCAAAAACTGATGACATACAACTATGGAGACTGCTCTGAGCCCTCCTCCTTCTCTCTGTCTCTCTGTCTCTGTCACTCTCTATCTCTGTCAAAAACAATAAAATAACTCTTAAAAAACAAACAAACAAAAAAACCCCAAAATACAATGGTATTATTGCTTCTCGGCCTTTGGGCTAAGATCAAATACAATATAGTAGTATTAACTATAATCACCATACTATACATTATACCCCCAGAACTTACATATCTTATAACTGGAAGTCTGTACTTTTTTACCACATTCACTCATTTTACCCACTCCTCACCCCTGTCCCTGGCAACCACCAATATGTTCTCTGTATCCATTCATTTTCTTTTTTTCAAATTCAACATGTAAGATCATGCAATATTTGTTATTCTCTGTCTGACTTATTTCACTTAGCACTATGCCTTCAACATCCACTTATGTTGTTACAAATGGCAGGATTTCCTTATTTTTATGGCTGGATAATAGTCTTGTGTGCATGTGTGTGTGTGTAGAGCCAACATTTCTTTACCCATTCATCTATTGTGGAACACTTAGATTATTTTCATATCTTGGCTATTGTAAATAATACTGCAATAAACATAGGAGTATAGATATCTTTTTGAGTTAGTATGTTCATTTCCTTTGGATAAATACCCAAAAGTGAAATTGCTGGGTCATATACGTAGCTCTAGTCTTAATTTTTTTTTTTAAAGATTTATTTTTATTGTTTTTGACAGAGAGAGAGACAGACAGAAGAGACAGAGAGAAGGGGGAGGGCCCAGAGCAGTCTCCATAGTTGAGCATTAGTTTTCCATATAGTTTCATTCCACAGGTGGGTGCAGGGCTGCGCAGGGCAGGAACTGGGCCAGGAGCCTCCTGCATAGGCCCCAGCAAGGACTGAACTGGGGGCACACCCAGCTCAGCATGTGGTTCCACATGAGCCGGAGCCGGGATTCGATCCCTGGTCTCCAGGGCTGCAAAGCTAGCGCTTAACCCGCTGAGCCATCCCAGCTTCCCCTATTCTTAATTTTTTGAGGAACCTTTATATTGTTTTCCATAGTAGCTGCACCAATTTACATTCCCTCAAACTGTGCATGAAGGTTCCCTTTTCTCTACATCCTCGCCAATATTTGTTATTTTTTGAGACTTTATTATCTTTTGATTATCAGCTCAACACAAGGCTTTTGGGAGTCACCTTGGCAAAGGTGAACGTGGAGAGTCACAGCCACAAGGGACACATGTCATTCCTGTTCCCACTTCATTGGCTGAAGCAAATTATATAGCTGTGACTAACTTTTAGAAAGGAGAGGATTGTGAACTTCCCATGCGCATGGAAGGGAAAAAAACTGGAAATCTGTGGTGACAGTTGTCACACTGTCTTTGAGTCAGTCAGTTCTATCTATATTAAAGAGAAATACATCTACAGAACTAAGAACCAACAGCCCCCTTAGCTGACTATCTAGCAGACAGAACAGGAAGATGATCCTCACTTGCTTATTAAATCTCTGCTTGAAACAAATCATTCGATAGCACAGTACTTTAACTTTGCTCTCTATAAAATGAGAACATTAAACTTCTTTTCAAATGTTCTTATCTTAAAAAATGATACTATACAAATGTAAATCATATGATAGAATATATTTAGATAACTCTAGAACATTGCTTTTTCCTGCCAATCAGAAAGATTTGCCTCAAGAAAGAAGAGAAAATGCACAGGCTTAGAATATTTAAAAAGCAAGTTTATTGGGAATCTTATTGGTACTTGATAGCAAAAGAAACAACATCTTGGGGTCTGTCATTTCTGACATTTGCAAATACAGGGTCCAGCAGAAGTAACCCCCTTTTAAAAGTAGTATAATGTGCTTGAGTGTGATATTGCTATGTTACAGAATTACATACTTATTATTTTGTAATAATCATCAGGCATTACTTCTGCCAAACCCTGTAGTATAGTTATTTTCTTATTGATATTGTTGTTGTTACAATATTTTAATACACACAAATGAATATACATGGAATAACTAAACATTCCAAACATATTGTTGACTTTCATTGCTAAGATTACAGATGTGGACAGTGTTATACTCTATTAAATCCAAAAAATACAATTAGTTTCTTAACCAGTAGTAGGTACATGCTCTACTCAAAATCCTAATAGCAAAACTTGAGAGCGCTGATTGTTTCGCATTATCTAATATTCTAGCTATTTTTAGAACTACTTGACATTTATCGAGAGCTTGAAATCTAATAAATTTTTTCAACCAAAAAAATTAAGTTATCACCAATAGATGAGAAGCCTGCAGGTTTAGGGTAATAAAGAACAGTTTTTTTTCCTACAAATTTAGAATTAATCAAGCATCTACTTCCCTTTGGAACCTTTTAGCCTCTCTGCTAGGACTGAGGATTTCTGCACTCTGCTTTGCATTGCAATTTGATCCTGGTCAGGAGAACAGAATGACATTTTTTAGAGCCCTGATTCAGGGGCATCTGTGGTACAATCCAGTGAAAAAGAAAAATCAAATAGCACCCTCTAGTGTCCTCTTTTTATTTTTGCATGAAACCCAAATATATATGAACCACACCAATCAAAAAGTGATTTCTTTACCACCTCAAAACTTGAGACACAGAATTTTACCAGAATATAGCTTTAGAGAGCACATCAAATGCCAAGGACATTTTCTGGAGAACAGTATGCGATTTATTTTTATGCACACAGTAAGCATCATTTCAGGAAAATACCAGCTCTTGGCATCCCATGCAAATTGTGCCCTTAATATTTATTTCTCTAATGTGCTGCCAAAAATAGCTGTAGTGAAGACTTTAAGTGTCTCTTTAAAATGTTGAGAAATAATCTGATCAAGGAAAACCCATAAAATATTTAGTGATCTTTCTTTCCCCCTAGCAGAATGTGAAGTGCTTTCATATGCATTAAAGCTCAACAGCCATAACTCTGGTCTAATGGAAAGCTCTGTTTGTGATGGTTTAATTATGTTTGCTGAAATATGATTCTCAGACAAGACAACATCTCCATGGCAGAGGGACCGAGCTCTGTGCCTATAGGTAGAAATAAAACAAAAAGACTCATCGTTCCACAAAAGACTCAGCAATCAAATTCTATTTGCTAAGAAAACACCAAACAGAGGAGGCGTGTTCTCAGTACCTGTTGTTATGTGTTTGTGTTGGAATGTGGTCTCTCAGTTAGCTACCATTTTGGTTGCCAAAAATATTGATTGTGAAATCATTTTAAAACTAAGATATGCTCTCAATCAATAAAATAATACCTTATGCTCATGTAGCATCTTTCATAATTAATGATTTACAACCTGTATTTAATATTATTCATTCCTAAATTGTGTTGCATTTTGACAGAGAAGTTAAAGGAAAAAAAATAAAGTTAAGTGGAAGCAATGGCATAAAGTACTAAATAAAGAAAAGCACAGAGCCAGTCATATATGTGTGTTTGTGTGTATAGGTTTATTTAGTAATTTTCAACTTACAATGATATTAGAATAATAGTATTAGAAAGATATTAATGTAGGCTTAGAATGACATGTCAGAATATTAGTAGCCTTCTAAAAGTCATTTAAAAACAAAGAAATCTTGACACAGAATTCTTTAATTTTGTCCACTAACTGTTGAATTTCTTTGTGGAATAGTTTAGGGTACAATAAGCCCCTGATACTACCTTACTTTAGTTGAACAAACATATATTACTGAAAAGGATAACATACTTAATTACTTTAGAAATCTTGAAAATTTATCCATTCACATAGAAATGGGATATTAAGTTTATTATATGTTAACCAAAGGCAGAAAAGGCATGGTTCCCAGTATTTTCCTCTTACTTCCACAAACATTATTAAAGCAACTGTCCATCCTGCTCCTTAAATGTAGCTTAGCGTAGCTATCTACATGGATCATTCAGATCAAGGCATTAAAAGTGTATACCAATTACACTTTTCTACGAGTTTCTCTGTTGACAGAAAATGCTGTTCAGGAATATCTGCATCCATGCAAAGGAGCAAGTCACTCTCCAAAGAGTCCTGATTAGGGAGCAATTTAGCATACTGATTGACAAGGGGAAATGATTTAATATAAACTGTGAAATGTCTAGATGTTGTATTAGAATATTTAAGGTAGGATGCGGGCATAGCTCAGCAGGTTGAGCGCTTGCCTTGCAACTGCGAGATCTGGGGATCAAGTCCTGGTCCCAGCCCGTGCAAACCCACATGCTGAACTGCGGCGCAACTGGTAACTGCCAAGATGGCGGTGAAGGTTTTCGCCTTCCATGTGGGAGGCCCCAGTTTGGTTCCGACCCCATGTGGCCCCACATCCACTTGTGTGGAATAAAACTACATCACAACTAATGATGTACAACTATGAAGACTGCTAAGGGCCCTCCCCCTTCTCTTTCTTTCTCTCTCTCTCTCTCTCTCTCTCTCTCTCTCTCTCTCTCTCTCACACACACACATACACACACACACACACCTTCTCTCAAAAAAAAATAATAAAATAAATCTTAAAAAAAAATAATTTAAGGCATCAAACGAGAAGACCAGAGGATAGCACAGGGCACATTGTTTATTTGCTTTTGTTTGTTTGTTGTTTGCCCTAAAAAACTCCAGATTCTGTGGGCACATAATGCAATGCATGGGTGATGTGATGTGGACTTGTACATCTGTAAACTATCTACTTGTTACCAATCAATGTCACCCCATTAAATTTAACAATAAAAAAATAAATAAAAAACAAAACAACAAAAACTCCAGATTCTAAATGCTTACTTTGAAGCTCCAAAAGGGAAGAGAAGTGGAAGTATTCTGAATATTAATTGAAGATCAGAACAGTCTAGAGATGCCTGGTCACTGTAGATTTTATTCACATCTCCCATGTGTTAGCATTTTCCACTTGTACTTTTAGCCCGGTCCTTTCATCAACAATTAGTTTCACTAGCTAACTTTAATTAGAATCCAAGAACTAAACAGCAGAAAGAGAGAAATTTTACCACCTTTATCTTAAACATCCCCTGGATCACAGTGAACAATTCATCCAATGATTACAATCAGTTTAAATGTATGTTGTTTAAGTAAATTGCCCTGAAGCCACATGCTGCCTAAATCCTAGGGAAACACATCTCCACATACAGCTCTGAATATTTTTTATTTTAAGAAAAGCAATTTCCAACAGTCACAACACATGTATTACCAGGCATTAAATTATAGAAACACAAATTCATCAATAGACAACTTTTTTGTTAAAATCCCAAAGAGGCCCCGTGACTCCTAGAAACTAAGTGATCTCACAGCTTTATCAGTATGACCTATTTCTGTATGCTTTGTCTTAGAATTTCCCATATTTGTTGAAAAGATGAAACTATAGTACATAAAACTGGATGGCATTTGAAGATTTTCGCAATAAAGTGTTGTAAAATATATTGGGTGTATGTCTAAGTCTTCTATCCATAAGGTATCATTCTGGGGTGCTCTAAAATTACAGAAACAACAAAATTCCTCATCTTTTGGTATAATCTTAGAATTGAGTTCTTAAATGTGACCCCCAGACCATGAACTTGAGCCACTGATCACTGGCGAAGTCTGTTCCTGTGGCTATTTTTATAAAAAACTGAAAATGAAAGCACGTTTTACCCATTCCTACATGGTTTATTCCAATGCTATTCTGGGTTTTTCCCTCTAAGCAGAAAAATGTAAATGCACATGGGTTTGAGAAATGATAGTTGTTGTGTGAAGGTAGGACAAGAACATTTCATTTCAATAAGCACACACACACACACACACACACAAAACAAACAAACAAACAACAACAACAACAACAAAAACACTGCTTGAAATGGTAGAAAAAATGCAGATGGATCAGGGTGACCTTAAGGGAGCCAGGTTGACCAAATAGATGCCCATAAAATTTTGCAAGATGCTTCTTCCAAAAATGTCAAGAAAAATGTCAAGAAAATTAAAGTTCATTGGAAAAATGGTGGTGTGAGAGGCACTTCTAGAAAACTCTGCTGGAAATTACAACAAACAGCACAACTATAATTCAACAAATGATTCCCCACACAACACACAAACACAGCTAAGAGACCCACTCTTCACATTGAAGTATCTGCAGTTGGGCAAAGAGGGTCAAACTGAGGAGAGGAAAAGGAAGAATGCAGAGATGGGGGCTGCAAGTCCCTGCTTGGAACTCTGTGGTTGCAGGAGAGAGGAACGAGAACATGGCGGGTGAACATTTCAGACCTCACTCTGTCTGCTGGACAGAGAAAAGGAGGTGCAGAAGTGGGGACCATGAGATGCTGCCACCAGACTTCACTTCAACCCCTGGAGGTGCAGAGGCAGGTCCAACAAGACACCATAGCCCAAATTCACTCCAGTCTGGGAAAGAGGAAAGGGTGGGAGTATGATTCTCTGCCTACAAGCAGTCCTGCCTGAGGGGTCAGAATATAAGATAGCTGATCCCAACACTCAGGGCAGAGACTCTGGGCCAACTGAATACAAAAGAGCATTAGCCCCCATTGCCCTCATTGTTCTCAGCATCAAGCAGAAAACAAAGACACAGAGCCTGGTCACCTTCCCTTGCCACACTCCCAGACCTCTCCTCCCACACCTATGCCTGGTATTAGCTGTGAGCCACAGAAGAAACTGTAGTAGTGAGTATCCTGTTAAGGAGCAGAATATCTACAAACACAGAGAAGCAGCCAAAATGAGGAAACAAACAAATATGTCCCAAATGAAAGAACAGCAGAAAACTCCAGAAGAAGAGCTATATGAGATGGAAGCAAACAACCTATCAGAAAAAGAGTTCAAAACAATGGTTATAAGGGTGCTCAAAGAGCTTGGTGAAAGAGGTAGCAAGCATAAAGAAGGACATAGAAACCATTAAAAATAAAAAAGAACCAGGCAAAAATAAAGAATACAATAACTGAAATAAGGAACAGAATAGAAGAAATCAACAACCTTGATGAAGCAGAGGCTTGAATCAGTGATTTGGAAGAAAAGATAGCAGAAAACACCCCATTATAAAAACAAAAAGAAAAAAAGAATCCAAAAAAATAAGGACAGTTTAAGATTCCTCTGGGATAACATCAAGGATAACAATATTTGCATCATAGGGGTACCAGAAGGAGAAGAGAGAGAAAGCAAGGGATGGAGAATTTATTTGGAGAAATAATGACTGAAAACTTCTTTAACCTGGTGAAGGGAACAGACATACAAGCTTGGGAAGCACAAGAGTCCCCCAAAACATGAATCAAAACAGGCCCACACCAAGACACATTATAGTTAAAACAGCAAGAGTTAAAGACAAAAAGAGAATCCTAGAAGTAGCAAGAGAAAGGCAAGTAGTAACTTAAAAGGGAACTACCATAAGACTGTCAGCTGATTTCTCAACAGAAACTTTGTAGGCCAGAAGGGGCTGGAAGAATATATTGATGTGATGAAAAGTAAGAACCTACAACTAAGATTACTATATCCCGCAAGGCTCTCATTCAAAATTAAAGAACAGATAAAGAACTTTCCAGACAAGAAAAGCTAAAGGAGTTCATCACCTCCAAACCAGTATTACAAGGAATGTTAAAGCAATTTCTTTAAGATTGGGGAGGGGCAAAATTACTTATGAATAATAAAATAGCAATAGCTACATATCTATCAACAGTTACTTTTGATTTAAATGGATTAAAAGCTCCAAAGAACATGGAGGATATGGCATTGAGTGGAGTGTCAGACAAAGGCAGATGCAAGTTGATTTTGCTTACAGGTGGAATCTAAAGAAGAAAATAAACAGCAGAATAGGAATGGATTCATAGCTATAGAAAACATCTGCATTATTGCCAGATGGGAGGAGGGTTGAGCGAGAGGTGAAATAAGGTGAAGGGATTCAGAAGTGCAAATTGGTTGTTACAAATTAAGTTACGGGAATGTAAGGTATAGCATAAGAAATATAGTCAATAATGTAATAACTATGTGTGGTGAAATATGCGTACTAGATTTGTTGAGGTGAAGAGAAAAGGGCTGGAAGGATGGGTAAAGAAGGGGAAGAAATTAAGAAGTAGAAATTCATAGTTATAAAATCAGTCATGTAAAGTACAGCATAGGGCATACAGTCAATAACATTGTAATAGATATATCAAAATGATGATTTTGTAAGTTATACAAAGGTCTCATCACTATGTTATATACTTGAAAGTAACACAATATTGTATGTCAAATGTAATTAAAAATTAAAAAATATTTTTAAAAAGAAATAGGAAAAAAAAAGAAAATGAAAGTTCACTTTTACTAAAACTCCTAAGCATATTTTATTAAGAGATAGGGGGTAATTATCTTAATTTTCTTTCTGAAACATTTGGAAATACTGTAAGAAGAATAATTACTCCCTCTAATTTATTTCTTTGAGTAAAATCTAATGGAATGCTGAATCAAGAAACAAAATGTAAAGGCAGGGTTATCTTGAGGACAAAAGTTTGAATTTAATAAACTAATTTCTTGTAGACAGTAAACTAATGTAAAGAAAAAACTGTCTTGATATGATTACCTTTGGAACAAATGCATAATTTCATCAATAAAAGAATTAAACTGATTATCTTAAGTAGTAAATAAATAAATATTAAAGCTGATTCATAAGATTTATATAAAGCACCAATAATTTATCCCTAGAATGTTGTGAAACTATTTCCTTGGCCTAAGTTTCAATCCTCATGGGCAGCTAAAGTTCCCTGTATTTCTATAGGGTGTGTGTATGTATGTGTGTGTGTGTGTGTAGACCTCAGGGTAGCTTGCAAGTAAAGATGAATATTGTAACGAATATTAAAATTGGGGGGATGCTGGGATGGCTCAATGAGTTAAGTGCTTGCTTTGCAGCCCCATGGTCCAAGAATCCAATCCCGGCCCTGGCCCGTGCAGATCCATATACTGACCTGGTGTGTGGCCCCCAGTTCAGTTCTCGCTGGGGCGAGCTTCCCATGTGGGGGGGCCTCAGCTTATGGGAGTGTGCCTCCCATGTGGGAGGCCTCTGGTCCAGTTCTGGCCCTGCACAGTTCATCGCCCACCTGTGTGGAATGAAACTATGTCAAAAACTAATGATGTGCAACTATGGAGACTGCTCTGGGCCTTCCCCCTTCTCTCTGTCTCTCTCTGTCTCTGTCTCTTTCTGTCAAAAACAATAAATCTTTTAGAAAATATTAAAATTTGTAGTATTTAGTTCTAAGCTTCTCTTCTCCAAAACATGTAAATATTTAACAAAAGGTCTACTTGATTTCTCCTGAGTTAGATGGAACCAGAAATGTAAAATTCAAAGTACAACCATTTTCATTTTTTACATCTCCATTTTTCAGATTCTCAAAACATTCTGTCGCTTCCTCCACAAGCTTGCCTAGCTTTGTCATGATAATATCCAAATCTGAGAGACAGGAAATAAATTCTGAGGTTTTTCTTATGAAAAAAATATGGTCCGCTCAAACTGATCTCAAAGAAAAATGGGACCCAAGACATTCATAAATTATATGAAATAGATCACTTGGCAAATACTGGTAACAAAGTCCTCTGAGGCAAAAAAAAAGAAAAAGAAAATTTCTTATCCCTCGTTTTTGTTTTACTCTGTTGTTATACGAGGCAGAATCAATGAACTGAATCAAAGTTCTCCTTAAAAGTAATTTAGAAATGAACCTGTGTTTTGCTCTGTTCGTCCCTCAGTTGGGCCTTAGTGAGAAATGTAAGCTCATGAACTGACCACAAATTCAGACTGGAGCCGTAGCTGTCCTTTGCGAGAATGTGTAAGCTCAGTGGTTCATTGGGTTGAGAGGCGGCCTGGGGGTTCTGAGGTTCCTCGGTCCAAGCAGCTCTCCCGCCCATTGCCTGTGACATTAGTCTCTGGCAATGTGGCATGTCAATCCAGCTCATTGCAACCATTTAGGAATAGTTTTTAAAAGAATCCTGAGTCGTTAAACCTGAAGGTTAGCGTTTTATACTCAAGAGTTAAAACTAGTGTGTTTTTTTTAAACCACAGTGAATCACTTGCCATGTGATGAGGGTTTTTCACCTATTCTATCCTGTAGTCCCTCTCCATGAGCCTCTGAAATAGGTATTTGCTGATTTTGTAGATGAAGAAATAGTAGTCTAAAGAGGTTAAGGAATTTGCCCAAATTCATTTCATTTGATTTCACAGAATATTTGATAGCGTTGAAAGAATCATTGCAAAAGATCTGTTCTGGGAATCTCAGTAAATAAAATGCCAGATGTGGTATATTTTATACTAGCCAGCATCAGTATTTATTTGGAGGATAGAGGTCCGTCAAGTACTCTATTGTCATTGGAGTGTTATCATATGGGCAATTTTAAAACAATTTTACATTTCTATACTAAAATTATTTTCACACTCAAATTCCACTGGGAATGGAGTAATTTTACTCATAGCATAATAGTGATAGTTTAGAACACAGATTCTGGAGTCAGACACATCTGGGTTTGAATCCTAGTTTCACCACTTACTAGCTAGGTGAACTCTGTTCATTCACTCATTAAACATTAATAGTTACTGATTGCCTAACTTGTATCAGGTATTAGGTCTAAATGAAAACAGATGCAGTTCCTGCCCTGATAGAATTTATAGTTTAGTGGAGCAGAGCAATAGTAAACAGGTAAATGAATTGATAAAGAAGTAATTATCAATGGAGAAAAATCTTGTGAAGACAATAGAATATTCTGGAAAAAATGGAAGTCGAGCACTCATGTAGATACAGTGGCCAAGCAGGCCTTCTGAGATGACATCATTTCAACTGATATTTGAGGGAACAGACGGCACCAAGTGTCAGGGGAGGCATTTCAGACAGAGGCCAGAGCAAGGGCAAGACCAAGACTTGAGCGGGCCATGTTGGCAGGGATGAGAAAGAGCCAGTGTGGGCGGAATGTTCTAGGCTGTCACGAGCTAGTGCTCAAAAAGTAGGCAGGGGTCCTTTCAGCCATGAGAAGGCATCTGAATTTTATTTCAAGGACAATAGTAAGCCACTAGAGGATTGTAAGCAGGAGAGTGGTATTCTCCAATTGTATAAAGGTACTATACGTTATAGAGCAGTTTTATTATAGATTCACAGCAAAATTGATCAGCAGTAACACAGAGTTCCCATAGACCCCCAGCCCCCACAGGCACAGCCTCCCTCACTATCAACATCCCACACCAGAGGGTACATTTCTCACAATCAATTAACCTACATGGGCACATTATCACCCAGAGTCCACAGTTCACATTAGGGTTCATTCTCAGTGTGGTACATTCTATGGGTTTTGACAAATGTACGATGACATGTACCACCCCCACCGCCCACCCCTTATAGTATCATACAAAATAGCTTCACTACCCTAAAAATCCTCTGTGCCTGACTATATATCCTTCCCAATTTCCATGAAAAGAAAGTAATTCTAAGTACTACATAGAGAATCGATTTGGAGAGAGAGGGGAAACAGGAAGAACAAGTTACTATTGTATTAGGGCAGGCTGGAGTGTGGGCAAAACCCAGGGACTGAGGAAATGGGAAGACATGAATGGCGTTGAGCTACATTTTGGAGGAAGAAGTTATGAGACTACACCATATACTGAATTTGAAAATAAGGGAAAGGTAGGAATCAAAAATGTTTCTGATTTGTACAACTGGATGGATGATGATATCATTTACTGAGATGGAAAAATTTAGTGAGAAATAGTTTCAGGGAGAAAATCAGGTTTCGGTTTTGTGCATGTTAAGCATGGGATGTCTAAGAGAGCCAAGCAGAGGTGTCAAGTAGGCAGTAAGAAATACGGCAGGAGCTCATCAGACTCGCCTGGGATGGTGATAAACCATATATAGGAATCGTGTAAATTGAGAAGGCATTTTAAGCTTCAGACAGAATTTAGAGACAGAGAGAACAGAAAAGGCCTCAATCTCAAAAGGTTAAGAATCTACAGGATCAACATTTAGAGGCTAGGAAGAGAGGGAGAAATTACCACAGTAAACTGAAGAACAGCCAGAAAAAAAGCCAAGGACAACTCAAGAGGAAGTGTGACTGATGGAGAGGAAAGAGAACATTCCAAGCAGGATAGAGTGGTCAGCCATGCTCAGTGCAGGATGTGGCAAGCTATTCAATATATTTGAGAACCTCTAAAATCTATAAAGCAGGGATAATACTACTTATTCCTATGGTTGTTCAGCATATTAAGTGAAATAACTAATAAGTCACTTAACACAGGACTGTGTATATAATAAGTGTGTGGTAGGGTTTTTTAAGTCTTTGTTATCTCAATGCCAGCAATTATCACTATATTATTGATGTGCAGGGGAGAAGCTAGTATAGAATTGTGTTTAAAAGAATTTAAATTCAACTGGCTTTTACTATTTCTCTTTCCTTACTGATATTATGTTACTAAAAAGGTATAAAAAGAAAATTTGGGGGAAGCCGGGATGGCTCAGTGGGTTAAGCGCTCACTTTGCAGCCCCGGGGACCAAGGATCGAATCCCGGCCCCAGCCCGTGCAGACCCATGTGCTGAACTGGGGAGTGCCCCCAGTTCAGTTCTCACAGGGGTAAAGACCCCAGCCCAGTTTCTGCCCTTTGCAGCCCCTCCCCCATCTGTGGAATGAAACTATGTGGAAAAACCAATGATGTGCAACTATGGAGACTGTTCTGGGCCCTTCCCCTTCTCTCTGTCACTGTATCTTTCTCTCTCTCTGTGTCAAAAACAGTAAAAATAAATCTTTAAAAAAAAAAAAGAAGGGGAAGCTGGGATGGTCCCAGTGTGTTAAGTAAGCACTTGCTTTGCAGCCTGGAGACCGAGGATCAAATCCTGGCTCCAGCCCAGAAAGACCCGTATGCTGAACTGGGGTGTGCCCCCCAGTTCAGTTCTTGCTGGGACCTACATGGGAGGCTCCTGGCCCAGTTCCTGCCCTGCGCAGCCCCGCGCCCACCTGTGGAGTGAAACTATATGGAAAATTAATGTCAACTATGGAGACTGCTCTGGGCCCTCCCCTTTCTCTCTCTCTCTCTCTCTCTCTCTCTCTCTCTCTCTCTCTCTCTCTGTCTGTCTCTTTCTCTTGTCAAAAACAGTAAAAATAAATCTTAAAAAAAATAAAATAAAATGTTTTTCTTATAGTAAAACATTACTTTTCAAGGTCAGAGAGATTATCTCATTAATTACTTTGAAACTGATTTTACTTGTCCATCAATCCCTAATACTACTTGGCTATCCTGTAAAGTATATGAGTGTTTTTTATTTTGGGTGGGTTTTTTTTTCATTAATTTTAACTATAACCTGAAGATTGACCAAATCAGCAAATACATTAACATATTAAAAATATTAGCCCACTTATTATAAAAGTGCTCATATAGATATCTCTTATGGGAATATTCTCCAGAAAACCTTTCTGGTGTTTCTGAATGCTGAAGTGCTGTTTCAAATGGAAAATTATCAAGCACACAGGCTTTCCAAAAAGCATGAGAAATTAAAAGCTATTAAAAAAGTGAGTATTAATGAAAAGAAAATAAGCAACTTTTATTTATTAAAACTTACATAAACACACACATTTCAGACCCATTATTATTGCTTTGGGTATTTTTGCTAAATATAATCAGCAGATAAAAATATAACTTAAATTTGCTACTTAGCATTTAAAAATAGAAACTTCTTTTCAAAATAGTGATATTCATTAAGTTCCATTAAGACTAGTTGGAGTGGTAACAATTACTTTGGCCTATGAAAATTCAATCAACGAAAAATTAAAAAAGATTAAAATAAATTTTCTCTTTTTTTATTGCTAAATTTATTGAGGTAACATTGGCTAGTAAAAATCACATAGGTTACAGGTGTACAATTCTACAATATATCTTCTTTGTCAGTTCTCTTTTCATCATCATATATTTGAGTCTCCCTCCCCTCTCCCTTACTCCCCCCCCCTTATCTTCAGGTAACCACTAAACTATTTTTTTTTAATATTTATTTTACTATTTCTGACAGAGACAGAGAGAGACAGGAGCGGGAGGGCCCAGTGTAACCTCCATAGAGTTACATCATCAGCTTTCAACATGGTCTCATTTCACACAGACAGGCGGGTGCTGCACAGGGCAGGAACTGGGATGGGGGCCTCCTGCATGAGAGGCACGCCTCTTCGAGCCAGGGGCCAAACCAGGGGGTGAGAACTGAACTAGGGGCCTCCAGCATGGGAAACACACCCCATTCAGTACATGGGTCCGCACGGGCCAGGGCCAGGATTCGATCCTCAGTCCCCGGAGCTGCAAAGCGAGTGCTTAACCCGCTGAGCCATCCTGGCTTCCCAAGCACTAAACTGCTCACTGTGCCCATGAGTTTTTATTTCTTTGTTGTTTTCACGGGAGGCACAGTGCACAGAAAAAGGGCCGTGTGGGGACCTGCAAGCTAAGGAGAGAGCCCTCTGGAGAAAACAACCCTGCTGACACCTTGATCTTGGACTTCAGGCTCCAGAACTGTGAGAAAATACATGTCTGTTTTTAAGACAAATAAATAAATATATAAACAAGTAAATAAATAAACAAATACATTTCTAAGTTCACAAAAAGAATCCAAGAGAAATACAAAAACCGCTTCTCCATCATTTTCCAAATTGAACACTTGGAAATTCCCTCCAATTAATTAAAAAGATGTATCTCAGACTTTTTATGATGTGATGGAGACTGCCTTATAAACAAAAATAACAGGTAATTTGTTATGAAATAGCTTGTTAATTAGCTAGTACTTATCCAGTGAATAAAGAATGAGTGGAGAAATACCCATGAAAGACAAATCGAATTGGATACTTTGAACCTCATTCTGACTATTGCACTAGAGCGGGGTTCTCCAAACTACAGCCTGCAGGCCACATCCGGCCCACGAGGCCCTCTCATCCAGCCCGTGGAGACCTTTTTATCTGAATAAAATAATATTAAATAAATAATTAAAAACAACATCTATGTTTTGATTCTTTTTTATTTGGACCTCGAGTGTGTAGTCGGCCCCCAAACTGCTGTTTGATATTTAATGCAGCCTGCGGGCTGAAAAGTTTAGAGACCCCTGCTCTAGAGCATGGATGAGCTTGAGCTGAACAAGACACTGGTCTTTTCCATCTACTCACTTTTTTCTCCTCCCCTCTGTGTTCTTACTCACTTACACTCTCTTCCTTCCCTTCCGCTCACTGTGCTCCAAGAACCCTTTACGGCAATAGCAGGGACATAGAAACACTCAAAACAAAAAACATCATTTAGAAGTAGGCAATAAAAGAGTAAGACTATAAAATAGTATGAACAATTAGTCACTTTTCTGCATGTTCTGAAATTCTACATAGGTACTCAGAGGGCCACTAATTTGGTTCTAAGATTCCTAGCAAACAGTGAAAAAGTCTACTCAATTCAGGGTCAGTACTATAGTAAAAAACAAACTGCTTAAGGATAACTGGTAAATGAGATAAAAAAAATAGTTAAGTACAGCCAATGATTCACTTCTTCCGTTGGGATCTACGTATCCGTGGGAGGTACTTTTGTCAGTTCTGACAGCCATTTAAACCAAGTATGAAAATAATTTGAAATAAAAACCAGACTGTCAAATTGCTGTATTATAAAAACAGCACAATTATCCCCTATGCTAGGAACAGAAAGAACACACTTCCAAGTGCTCTCATACGGAGAATTAGTCCATAACATAGCATTACAACAATAAGAAGCCACCATTTATTGAGTACACAGTCTGTGTTAGGCTCTGTGATCTGCCCTCTATGTACATCACATCATCACTTACATCTTCATTCTAATTGCTGGTGTGACTCTAAAAGGACCACTTCTTTCTTACAGAGCCTCTTAATGGAAGTCAGTAGCATCATGACCAATTCAGTAAAAGCAGTTCTGCACAGTCTGGGGGCACAGCTGTCTAAAGATGTGGCCTAACTGTTGTTTAAATTTAGAGCAAAATTGTAGCAGTTAAAATACTTGGATCAGTATAGCCTGGCATCTGCACTAAAAATGCACATTCCAGGGATGCTGGGATAGCTCAGTGGTTGAGTGCTTGCCTCACAATTGCAAGGTCTGGGGTTCAGTTCCTGGCCCTGGCCTGTGCAACTCCGTATGCTGAACTGCAGCAAAGCTGGTAACTGTTGGGATGGCTTGGCGGCGGCAGCAAAGGTTCTTGCCTCCTGTACAGGAAGCCCCAGTTCGGTTCCTGCCCCATGAGGTTTCACGTTCACCTGTGTGGAATGGAACCATGTCACAACTAATGCTGTACAACTATGGAGACTGCTCTTTGCCCTCCCCCTTCTTTCTCTCTCACCTTCTCTCAAAGAATAAAATAAATCTTTTCAAAAAATGCATGTTCCAGAGCCCTCTCCAAACCTACTGCGTTAGAATCTAAGTGGCTGTGTCCAGAGGACAGCTCTTTAAACATTTACTCAGGTGACTCTCAGGTACCTTCAGTTAGAGAAGTGCAGCCTGGCAGTTTCCTGAGCAGTGGTCTCCACACGTTTCGGTTGCCCACCCAGTAAGAAATTCTTTGAGCATGGTTCCTCAATTTAGTATTTGTGTTTACATACAAATTAGATATTCTTACTAGCTAAACTAATATAATATGTACATTATAAAGCATACATAAATTGTAAAAGGGTGAGGCTTTAAATAATTATTATGTAAGAATACCTTATTAAGAGCAATAAATAAGCTTCATTATTTTTGAAAATTTTAGAAACTTACCCAGGAATTTTATAATCATCAGGCAAATACCAGCAAATTAATAAGGTTTTGTAGTGTTAATATTATTTTTGCTTATGATGTGATTTCTAATTTATTAAAAATTTTGAGAAGCATGTTTGTAAGTAATAAAAATGTTCAAGTACTTTGCACAATTATAAATGTTTAATTAACATTTTTAATGTGAAACATCATATATGGGAGAGTGTATAAAGATAAGCAAATAATTATAATAAATTGGACACTCATGTACCAAACGAATAGGTCATAAAACAGAATATTACTGTAGTACCTTGAAACCTCCTTAGCTGGCCCTCCCCAATCAAATCTGTGCACATAACCTTATCTTATTAATCATCCACCTGTTTTTTCCTTATAATTTTACTACCTATATATGAATCTCCAGATAATATATTACTTCCTTTTTCCTTTATTCAAACTTTGTATATAAAATGAATAATACTTTATATATTTTCTGAGTTGCTTTTATCACTCAACACCATGTTTTCAGATTCATTCATGCTAAAGGATTGCTCTAGTCCATTCATTTTTACTTCTGTATACTACTCCACTTTAGAATAACCCACAATTTATTTATATTCTTATTACAGAAGGACATTTGAATTGTATCTAGGATGATGATGGTGATCATGATGATTGATAATGATGATGATGATGATGATGATAATGATGAGTACAAACAGTGCTGCCATGCATATTTTTGTTTCTGAAGATACATATCCAGGAGTGGATTTACTGGGTCATAGGAGATGTTCAACTTTACAAAGTAATGTCAAGTTTTCCAAAGTGATTGCATCCATTAGCTCTCTTAACAATGCACTAGAGTTGCCATTATTCTACCTCCTTGCCCATATGGTTATGTAAAGATTTTTTAATTTTTACCAGTCTGTTGGGTGTGAAAGAGTATCTCATATTTTTAATATAAAGTTTCTTGATTATTGTTAAAGTTAAATATCTTTGCATGGCTTTATCAGTCATTTTTGTTTCTTCTGTGCTATTTATTTATGTCTTTTGCTCACTTTTCTAATAAATTATTTCTCATTCTTACTGATTCATAGAAGTCTTTTAAATTCTGGATTCTAATCTTTATGTTTATATATACTAAAAATATCTTATTCTAACTTGTGACCCCTTTTTACTCTGTTTATATTTTCTTGTAAGAAATACACATTCTTAATTTTAATATAGTTGATTTGTCAATCAATGGTTAGTGGTGTCTGTGCATGTCTTATGAAATCCTTTCTTACCTCAAGTTCATAAAGCTCTTCTAAAAGTTTTAGTTTCAAGTTTTATATTTAATTATTTAATCTCCTAGGACTGATTTTTATGTCAGATTGAGATACAGTTCACTTTTTCTTTCCATTTGGTAACAAGTAGCCCAAGCACCATTTATAGAATTATCCTTTCTGCAATGTTTTGCAATGCCTGCTTTGTATGCATGGATTATTGCTTAGGTCTCTATTCTATTCATTGGCTTACCCTAAAATCACACTGTTTTAATTACAGTAGTTTATAACAAATCTTGATAGCTAGCAGGACACATGGTCTATTTTGTTTTTGTCTAGCAAGAGTGTCTTGGCTATTTTTTTAAATTGTTTTTGACAGAGAGAGAGACAGAGAGAGGAGGGAGGGCTCAGAGCAGTCTCCATAGTTGCATGTCATTAGTTTAATATATAGTTTCATTCCACAAGTGGGTGCAGGGCTGCACAGGGCAGGAACTAGGCCAGAGGCTTGGGGCTGCACACGGCAGGAACAAGCAGGAGCCTTTCACATGGGAGGCATGTCCAGGGTAGGAGCCAAACCGGGTCCCACATAGGAAGCTTACCCCTGTGAGAACCAAACTGGGGGCACACCCCAGTTCAGCATATGAGTCCACACGGGCCAGGGCCAGGATTCAATCCTCGGACCTTGGAGCGCAAGATGAGCACTCAACCCGCTGATTCATAAGGGCATCCCCGTCTTGGCTAGTCTTAAATATTTGCTTTTCCATATAAATTTCAGCATATACACTTTGCTCTCCCACAGAATTCCATATAAACAAAATTTACACAGTTTCCAAAATAAAACAATGCAAAAAACCTCTTGAAGTTTTTACTGGAATTGCATTGCATCCAAAGATCCACTTGAAACCTGACATCTTTATAAACCCTGAGATTTCATACCCACAAACATAGTATTCTCTACTTATTTTGATTTTTAAAATGTATTTCCAAATATTTGTCATTTTTTTCCCTGAAGTTTTATCTATATCTTTTTTAAAATTCCTAGGTATTATTTTTGTTGATAATGCAAATGTGTTGTTTTTAATACATTTCCTAACTGCTGATGTCTTGAAGTACAATTGCCTTTTATATACAGTTGACCCTTGAACAACACAGGGTTTGGGGGTGCTGACATTCACGCAGTCAAAAATCTGCATATAGGGGCATTCCAGTTTCGGATGTCCCCTCTCGTCAGAGAACTTTCCTTCTTTCAGTGGGCATTTCCACTTTCGGGTGCCCCCTCTCATTAGAGAGTTTCTACTTCTTTCCTTTCATTATAAACTTTGCTGCTTCACCTTTTAAAAAAATTTGCATATAACTTTTGACTCCCCAAGAACTAGTAGAGTGGGCATTTTGCATTTATGGGTTCAACCACCCATGGCTCAAAACCAGTAATTTCTATATGTGTTTGTTAATCCAGGGTTGGAAAACTGAGGTTCAGAATGCAAAAATACTGTTTTTGATCCAGGGTTGGTTGACTCTGTGGATGTAAATCTGTAGATATGAAGGATCAACTGTACATATTTTTTTTTAATCTGCATGTAAAAGGACCCACACATGTTACTAAAGGGTCAACTGTATTAAGTTTCTCTCTAGTAAACTTAATAAGCTCTCTAAATAATGCCAATAGTTTATTGGTAGAGTCTCTGGGTTTTCTATATACACAATCATATAATCTGAAAATAATAATTATTTTTTTATTTCAATTTTTATATCTTTTATGTATTTTTCTTTCTTTTTTTTATTGTTAAATTTATTGGGGTGACATTAATTGGTAACAATTAGATAGTTTCCGGATGTACAAGTCCACATCACATCACCTATGAATCACATTGTGTGCTCACCACCCAGAATCAGCTCCCCCTCCGTCACCATATAGCCCGTGTCCACTCCCACCTCCCCCCCAAATCTCCCTCCCCCCCTCCCCAGGTAACCACCAAACTATTGAGTGTGTCCATAATGCTGGTGCCCTCTCCCACCTCCTCTCCCTCTCTCCCTCCCCCCTCCTCCCCTTCCCTCAGGCAATCATCTAGCTTTTGGGTGTGTCCATAGGTCTCTGTGTCTGTTACTTTCAGTTTTATATTCCACCTATAAGCGAGGTCAT